>JAJOOR010010635.1:0-27870 GCA_036250505.1 Solanum acaule | reverse complement strand
CCACGTCATTATTTTTTTCAGAATTTTGATTTTTTATTATAAAAATAATAATGACGTGGCCGAATTATAATTGGCCACGTGTAAAAAATGGTTTTGCAAAAAATGTTTGTTTAGAATTTTGATTTTTTATTATAAAAAAAATAATGACGTGGCCGAATTAAAATTGGCCACGTGTAAAAAATGGTTTTGCAAAACCACCATTAAAAAATAATGGCATGAATGAGCCTTTTCTTAAACGGTAATGGCATAGATGAGCCAAACTTTTAACGGATGGCATAAATGAGCCTTTTCTGAAAGTTCGATGGCATATTTGAGTCTTTTCCCATTTATAAATGTGCAAATTGCATTAATAGAATGTGACTTATGCAACTAACGTAAATGGATACTCCAGGATAACGGTAATATATATCGAAAGAAAAAATAATTATATCTTTTAGTTTATTAAATGACTAATTAAAAGGAGAAAATATATTTTAAAATATGTTGAACAAGTAAAAGAAAAAAGGAGAAAATTTATTGTATAGTTTTTTTTTTCAAAAAAAAAAAGAATAACAATTTTCGAAACAGAGACTCCTTTAAACTTGAAAATATTAAAGGTCAAGACAAACCAACTAACAGCTTTCTAGAATACTTGACCACCAAACAAAATTATTAAAGAAAAACTTCGAATAAACCTAACTCATGTTTTTTTTTAATTTTTAAAAAAGTCCCTTTTTACTTTCAAAAATTAATTTATTCCATGCCCTATACGTGACTGCTTAAGGATATATATTATATATACTTTACTTTACTATTATAAATAAATAAATAGTAAACCACTAGCCTTAGAAAACTACTACAAGAGATGAAGAGATATTGTTTTTGTTTTTATTTTCGTTCAAATTATTATTAATGTTTATACTTCTAACTCTCATTATACCATTTTTTTTCCATTAAGCAGGATAAGTTGAAAAAACAAACGGGATAGGAGGATCGACCCGTTCAGATAATTCGTAAGAAAGACTGTTGGCAGCACATAGGGAGATTAGAAAAGAGGTACAAGCACGATACATGTTGCAGTAACAGTCTGCCTTATAGTTTTGATTCATCAGAACCAAGTCCAGTATTTAAGTGGAGAAGGGTAAAGGAGCCGACCCATTATCCACAAATTTTGATGCTGGAAACAGTAGATCTATCGATCATCATAAACTATATATGCCTAAAACTCATACTAGTGGAAAAAAATATATTCTATACCCTATGTTAGATACAAGGGCCAAGGCCAGTATATACTGCTCCAACAGTATCTGCCAAAAAAAAACTAAAGCCACCATGCATAACGAGCAACGACAAATCGAGTAGACTAACAACTCAACATAGAACCAGTAACTAAGGTGTCACTATTAGAACGGACCATCTCACACAGACAAATTATTTAGCAGAAGATTGAGAAAGTAAAGAAGATTTTACCTGATGTACTCGAGATGAAAAGAGTAGATACCACTTGTCCAGCATTTGCAGTCTAAAGGCAATAACATAAATCACAATGTACTATAATTTACTTGGATGCAAAGTTTTGGTCAGTCTTCCAGAAATGACTCTAGTTTTTTTGCTCTTTTCCAGATCATATTTTATCCAAGTAAGCATACTACCAACCAAAGTTTAAGAAACTCAGAAACATGCAGGAGCTTTTCCTTTTATAATTGATCGATTGTCCATAAATGGAGACCAACTACTTCTACATGGACTTGGAACAGTCTTCACGCATCATATCTAAAATGGCACTCTCTTTTCTCATCTATCTTGATGGTTTATCGAACAAACTAAAATAACATAACATGTGAAGTCTACATAAAACAGATGAGAAATGCTACACAGATAATGCATGCATGCTCCAAGACATGTACTGGTGTTATCAAAGGCAAAAGGCATAAAAAGGAGCCAAAATCTTCTGGAAATTGAGTGCAAAGCACAATTAAATTGTGAGCTTTAATGAAGAAATGTGCATATGAAAAATAAGAAAAAAAACATAATTGTAATGTAAGAGAAAGCAACTATAGACACAAACAACAGTTACATGAAGTAAGTTGCGGAATTTTTTTTACAACTGCTACTTGTAAGAGCACATAGAGGATAGGCAAGCCAACTACGGCAGCATGGCAGATCATACCATACCTATGCCTGTTCTGCACACATGGCATCTAAGGAACAGAATATCATTTCTAGGAGTGTTCAAGTATGTAGGAATGTATCCAAATGTCCCATTTTCATGTGGTGGTTGAACAGGGCAGTATTGAAAATCATACCTTTGTGCCTTTTTTAGAATACATAGACTGAAATGATATTTCATAGCAGTTCAATAATTTTTGCTGTATCAAAATGTCCTTACTTTCATGTATCTTTTCGGTGTAATAAAGCAATCGCGTGTATATAGGCGATTGGGACAATTTATAGTAATGGTGTTTAAGCCTCCACATAGTTGTACATATTTTTGACATTAACTTCGAGTAGTATCAAGCAAATGATATCAACTTATCAAGAGAAAGATCAGTATTATGCTGCCAAATTGTGGTGGCTAGAACAATTCTGGTCAATAAAGACAACGTCATAAATGAGACGAAAAAGAGACTGAACCAGAAAGTTGCCATCTACTTCAACATATTGTAACAGTCCACTTGGAATAATTAATTAATAGCACAGAACATAGAGGTATTGCATGATTCAAAGTGGTATAAAATCTCCTTCACTGTGACATTAGGTTATAGTTTTTGTATAATCAGGAAGAACTGACATGCTATACAGCAGACACGTTGGAGCATGAAACCACTGGAGAGCAGAGACAGCCATGAAATTCCTCAAGAAACTACTAACGACATTTCACTGAAAGCACTCAAGACACAACATATTGTACTTTGCAAGCAACAACAGCACCAATGGGAAACCAAAGAACTCGAAACCAAACTTTACACTTCTTTCAACTTATACATCCTGCAGTCACTAAGTGAACACCACGTTTACCACATGAGCCTGAAATAGAGCCATGCTACCTTGATATGACAAGAAGAAGAGGGCCTCGTACAGCAATAGGATCCCACTGACACACCTACTGCACCAGCTTCATTGCCACTGGTAAAACCAATATGCACCGCAGGACACCAAAAACCAGGATGGTACCACATAACTTTGGCTAGAAACCAAACCATTTTGGTTTGTTAATAAAACATGTTTTCCTAAAACAAAACTACAAGCCTTAATCCACGTTTGTTTTGTAGTTCTGAAAGGTGGATTCACTTGACCCCGACAATGTGACAATTTAGTCACTATTTGCTTGGACTCAGTTTCACTTTAGCCAGCTTTTCTCTATATCTTTAACTGAATTTAATTTTCTCACAAAACCCATTTCTTTGAAAATATGTTTAGCATCAAATAAAGATTAAATACTCATATAAAAATGTTCTAAAATGTTTTGAGTTTTAGAGGTATTATTTTCCAATAAAAGAAATCAAACAATAATTCTCCCAAAAGCAAACCCAAAGCTTATTAAACACTAAATCCAAACAGTCACATTAGTTCTACAGAAAACAAAACCAGTACCAATTCTCCCAAAACAAAATCATTTTCTAGTCCAACAGCACTTATAATGTCTCCACAGGAAATGGTGATCAGCTTGTTCATTGTACAACTTGTTTTGCCATCTTTTCAGTGAAACAGGCATCTAGCTGCTCATTGACCAAAACAGATACCATCACCTAATTAGTTTCAGATTTCATTGCACCGGGAGAAATTTTTGATTCTATGAAAAGAAATTTTATTACAGAAATACAAACAGTATGAAGATCATGCAACACAGAGAGAAGAAGGCTCAAGAAAGGAGTCGAAGAGCACCTACTTAATGAGTATTTGTACAGCAGAATACATCATTGATGGGCATAACAAGCTCCTTATATTGGAACTTTGTCCCATGCTGAAGATACAGATCAAGCTCACTAGTCAAGTCAAGTGGGACAAACTGAATCTCAAGTCCCAGATGATTTAAATGCTAACCTTTCTGAACATGCAACAATTAGTCACTAAGCCCAAACAATGAAACAATTCCCATCGCACTACTCAGTCTAACAGACAGAAATACCAAATAGATGATGATAAGGCCTACACCAAGCATCTTGTTAGGGCGCATGTCATTCTTGGGAAGAACAACGAGGGCCCATAGAAGACCAAACAAGAGGAAACATATGGTGTAAAACAAACTTCTGTCCCGTGGAAGTATGAATGAAGAAGGTTTCTCTGACCAGGCACCGAGGAATAATGAGATTCCTAACCCAATAAGTGTATTGAACATGGGACCTGCATAGCATCCAGATAAAGCAATCTGCACACCATCTCCCCCATTCATCGCCAAAGCAACATTTGAGACCAGATCACCCATTGAATTTCCCCAAGCCAAAACAGTGAGCCCAAGAATCGAGGGATTAACCCCCAGTACAACACCCAATCCAACCAGCAGCGCCACCAATTCATTCGCAATCATATAAAACCAAACGATACTCATAATAAAACCCCCCAAAACCCATGGAAGCAAAAACATCTGTGGTGGACGGTCAGCTCTTGTATGCTTGTATGCAAGTATACCCAATGTGCAACCAACAGAAATGCCAAGAACTATAGCAACACTTCTTCCTAGGTAACTCACATTATCCTGAGTATTCCATAAAGCTGCAAGAAGAAAAGGAGCTAAAGTAGCACTGCCTACAGCGTATGGTTTTGACCAAGTTTCTTCCTCAACTAATGGAATGGTTAATCGTCTTGGCACAGTCAATGGCAACTCTAGAAGTGAGCAGAGCTGAGAGCAGGAAAATGATGGGCTCTTGACTTCTACACCCTCATCAATCCAACCCCACAAAGGCCTTTCCCCATCATGCACCCTCAATGACTGATTAGAATATATTGCCACATTGGATGCCCACATCCACTGAGGCAAGGAACCATGTGACTGTATGCTATTGTCCTCTGTCTCAACGTCAAGCAGAGAGCTATAAACAGAGTCCTCCTCCTGAGTCCCTTCAGAAAATATACTTCCTCTTACAGGAAGCAAAGGGGTAACAACATCCAATCTCAATCTTCGAGCATGCTTCCTCAAAATCTCATTGGCAGCAACAACAAAGGCATAAACAACATAGATCAATACAAATGCGATAGTTGCTACAACACTAACTTCACCAACAATCAAGATCAATAATAGTGAGATCAGCGTTACAATAAAAAAGACAATATCCCTAATAAAGCATTTTTTGTCAACCTGAACATCCTGATCAGCTACACAAAGAGAAACAGCACCCACAACAATGCAAGTAACAAACACAGCCCCACCTAAAACACTGTTAAGCCCAACATCACCAGCACCACTTCCTACAAACGCAGCAATACTCGCGAATACATCCGGAGCACCATTACCAAGAGGGAGCAAAACAACTCCAGCAACTGTAGGAGATAGCTTCAACAAGCTAGCCAGTTTCTCCAACGAACCACAAAAGTAATCAGCTGCAGTGTTACCCAAAAGATAGAACAACGCAGCAAGCCAGACACCAAATACTACAAACGCCCACGCACTTCCATTACAACCACAGTAATAGAACTTAAGGTAATCAAAGAACCCTCCAGACGAGCAATCCGAGTGAACTTTCAAGAAGTCACAACTACTTTTAAACCCCACATGATCAAACAATCCTGCACATAACTGAGACTTTTTTACCACCAAATCATCAGCATCCGACCCGTTTACTTCTAACATCCCTCGACGAACCACTCGTGTATGGGAAGAATAACCATCAAATCTACTACTTGGGTGCCACTGACTAGAAACTAAAGATGACTTCTTTAAAATTAAATTGCTCACAATATCTTCACGGTTGTAGAACATAAACATAAGGACTAGGGAACACACAAGATTGAACACCCCACGAAGTCGTGGACTTTTTCTAATGAGAAACCCATCAGATTTCTCCATTTGTCTACAAATATTTCAAATTACCCAAGAACCATAATCCCTCAGTTTCAATTAAAAATTACTGAAACTCAGCAAAACGCATCGAAAACCCAAGAACCATAATCCTCAGTTTTCAATTAAAAACTATTTAAACTCAGCAAAACACATCGAAAAGTCTTGGAATTTCGTACAAGACAAGAACAAAAATAGTTCAAAAGCAGAAATGGCTACTTACCAGATTGATGGGGTTTGAAATTCGAAGCTGTTAGAGGTTTGAAGAAGTTATGGGGTTCATGAAAATCTTTGATCTTTCTGCGAAGCTTCCCGCAAAGGATCCTTTCACAAAAATCTCAATGTTACCTTTGGATGGTATTGGTAAACGTACAATTTCAAGATTATTTTTTTTCTCTAGAAACTAATTTGTATAGTTGGTGGTAATAATTTATTATGAAGATTGAATTTTAAAAAAAGGGATGCCTTCTGTTTTTTCAAATAATAACAAATTGTATGAGTAAATAATATTTGTCAAAGTTTTTTCTAAAATCATTGTTATGATTCAAATATAATGTACATCCTTATATTATTTAAGTGAACAAAAAATATCTTTATACTATAAAAAAAAACAAGAATCATCCTTCAATTTATTTTTGTTAAGAAACTGATTGAACCAATAAAAAAAATTAATTTGGTCATGTTTTAGTCACGACGAGAAGATCAAAGTTACCTAAAAAGAATAAGGATATGGATAGGAAATGAATATTTCATTCTCAGAATTTAAATTATGTGTGTTGTTAGTTTATATGTTTTTTGCATCATCAAGTAAATTGACCTGCAACAATACATAAGTCTAATATTTATACAGTAGGTTCCGATGATTAGAAAAATTATGTAAAAAAATTCATTCTAAAAATATTACGCCCAACTATTTAGAGATTTTCTTTAAAAAAATATTTAGTACGTATGTACGTCATATACAATGCAATTCACATTTTATAAAATGTACAGAAATGCTAGAAATTTAGTGAAATTACATAGGTGTTTAGTTATGAAGATAAAAAATATTACTTTATTTGAAATTTTTGAAGTTAGAGTTGTATTTGACCATACTTATTACAAAGAATATTTAGAATTTTAATATATTTTGTCTAAATATGATTTAAACCCTCAATTTCTAAAATTTAGAAAAATCACCCAACTTAACTAGCTTAACCATGTGTACGTATATTTATTCGACTTAGCACATTTTTTTGTTGGTGGCGTGACTTTCTTAAAAAATTAGACATAAGGATGAATCTTGCAACTTTTTGGATAATGCAAGAATGTTTTTTGCTCACTTATATAATACAAAGATGTATTTTAGGTTTAAGTCATACTTCAGGGATGATTTTAACCAAAAACTCTATCGAGAAAAGATAATTATTATTTTATTTTATACTCAACATTAATTGAGTTGAGAAAGAAAGGCATAAAACAATTTCACGAATGTGATTTATGTGTAAGTTTCGGTCTCTTCCCTTTTATTGTTAAAATTACGTTATTACCCCTTCCGTTTAATTTTATCAGTCTACTATTTTTAAAATATATTTATTTCTTTTATTTATTACTTTTATCATATCGAGAAAAGATTTTTAAAAAATCATTTTATACTCAACATTAATTGAGCTGAGAAATAAAGGCATAAAACGCTTTCAACGAATGCGATTTATGTGTAAATTTCAATCTCTTCCCATTTATTGTTAAACTTACGTTATTACCCCTTCCGTTTAATTTTATTTCTTTACTATTTTTTTAAATATATTTATTTCTTTTATTTATTACTTTTATCTTATCTAGAAAAGATAAAACAAAAATATCATTTTATTGTCAACATTAATTGAGTTGAGAAAAAAAGCATAAAACGCATTCAACAAATGCGATTTATGTGTAAGTTTCAGTCTCTTTTCATTTATTGTTGAAATTACGTTATTACCCCTTCCGTTTAATTTTATTTGTCCAATATTTTTAAAATATATTTATTACTTTTATCATATGAAAGATAATTCTTTTTTTCATTTTATACTCAACATTAATTGAGCCGAGAAAGAAAGACATAAAAAGCATTCAACGAATGCGATTTATGTGTAAGTTTCGGTCTCTTACCATTTATTGTTGAAATTACGTTATTACCCCTTCTGTTTAATTTTATTTGTTTATATTTTTAAAATATATTTATTTCTTTTATCATATCGAGAAAAGATAATTATTTTTTCATTTTATACTCAACATTAATTGAGCTGAAAAAGAAAGGCATAAAACGCGTTCAATGAATGCGATTTATGTGTAAGTTTCAGACTAATCCCATTTACTATTGAAATTACGTTATTACCCCTTCCGTTTAATTTTATTTGTTTACTATTTTCTATATATATTCATTTCTTTTATTTATTACTTTTATCATGTCGAGAAAAAATAATTATTTTTTTCATTTTATACTCAATATTTAATTGAACTGAGAAAAAAAGACATAAAATGCATCAACGAATGCGATTTATGTGTAAGTTTCGATCTCTTCCCATTTATTGTTGAAATTACGTATTTACTCCTTCCGTATAATTTTATTAGTCCAATATTTTTATTTTTATTTCTTTTATTTATTATTTTTATCATATCGAGAAAAAAAATCATTTTATTCTCAACATTAATTGAGCTGAGAAAGAAAGGCATCAAACGCATTCAACAAATGCGATTTATGTGTAAGTTTCGATCTCTTCCCATTTATTGTTGAAATTACATTATTATCCCTTTTGATTTTATTTGTCCAATATTTTTAAAATATATTTATTTCTTTTATTTATTACTTTTATCATATCGAGAAAATATAATTATTTTTTTAGTTTTATACTCAACACTAATTGAGCTGAGAAAGAAGGACATAAAACGCATTCAACGAATGCGATTTATGCGTAAGTTTCGGTCTCTTCCCATTTATTGTTGAAATTACGTTATTACCCCTTTCGTTTACTTTTATTTTTTTACTATTTTCTAAATATATTTATTTCGTTTATTTATTACTTTTATCATATTGAGAAAAGATAATTATTTTTTATTATTTTATACTCAACATTAATTGAGCTGAGAAAGAAAGGCATAAAACGTATTCAATGAATGCGATTTATGTGTAAGTTTCAGTCTCCACCCATTTATCTTTGAAATTACGTTATTACCTCTTCCGTTTAATTTTATTTATTTACTATTTTCTAAATATATTTATTTCTTTAATTTATTACTTTTATCATATCGAGAAAAGATAATTATTTTTTTCATTTTATACTCAAGATTAATTGAGCTAAGAAAGAAAGGCATAAAACGCATTCAACGAATGCGATTTATGTGTAAATTTCGGTCTCTTCCCATTTAATTTTATTAGTTCAATATTTTTTAAATATATTTATTTCTTTTATTATATCGAGAAAAGATAATTAATTTTTTATTTTATACTCAACATTAATTGAGCTGAGAAAGAAATGCATAAAACGCATTCAACGAATGCGATTTATGTGTAAGTTTCAGTCTCTTCCCATTTATTGTTAAAATTACGTTGTTACCCCTTTCGTTTAATTATATTTGTTTACTTTTTAAAAATATATTTATTACTTTTATCATATCGAGAAAAAAATAATTATTCTTTTATTTTATACTCAACATTAATTGAGCTGAGAAAGAAAGGCATAAAACGCATTCAATGAATTCGATTTATGTGTAAGTTTCAATCTCTTCCCGTTTATTGTTGAAATTACTTTATTACCCCTTCCATTTAATTTTATTAGTCTACTATTTTAAACATATTTATTTCTTTTATATTACTTTTATCATATCGAGAAAATATAATTATTTTTTCGTAATGCGATTTATGTGTAAATTTAGTCTCTTCCCATTTATTGTTGAAATTACGTTATTACCCCTTCCGTTTAATCCTATTTGTCTATTATTTTTTAAATACATTTATTACTTTTATCATATTGAGAAAATATAATTATTTTTTCATTTTATACTCAACATTAATTGAGCTGAGAAAGAAAGACATAAAACGTATTCAACGAATGCAATTTATGTGTAAGTTTCAATCTCTTCCTATTTATTGTTGAAATTACGTTAATACCCCTTCCGTTTAATTATATTAGTCTACAATTTTTTAAATATATTTATTTCTTTAATTTATTACTTTTATCATATCGAGAAAAGATAATTATTTTTTCATTTAATACTCAACATTAATTGAGCTGAGAAAGAAAGGCATAAAACGCATTCAATGAACACGATTTATGTGTAAGTTTAAGTCTCTTTCCATTTATTGTTGAAATTACGTTATTACTCCTTTTGTTTAACTTTATTGGTCTATTATTTTTTAAATATATTTATTTCTTTTATTTATTACTTTTATCATATCGAGAAAAAATAATTATTTTTTCATTTTATACTCAATATTAATTGAGTTGACAAAGAAAGTCATAAAACACTTTCAATGAATGCGATTTATGTGTAAGTTTCGGTCTCTTTCTGTTTATTGTTGAAATTACGTTATTACCCCTTCCGTTTAATTTTATTTGTTTACTATTTTTTAAAAAGGTAGAATTTAACATATATATACAATATAATTTTTCGACAAAGTGTATCTAATACGACTATAGTTACGCCAGTGTGCACATATTTAGATGATAAATGAAATCTAGAATCAACTATTAAGAACTCTGATGGGATAACTAGAATACATATGATTAATGTTTAATCAAAAAAATTGAATTTAAGTTTTAAAAATGAAAATAATTTTTTAGTAGAAATTAAAGATCTATCGTTGTCATTTTTTTTTAGATTAAATTAGTTTATCTTATTTATTTATTTTATATTAAAAAGATTTTAAATTCGAATTTTGCGTGAACAAGGCCCGATGACATATCTTGTGATTAAACTAATCTATCGCCCATCACTTTTCTCTGTGTTGACAAAATCTCGGTTCTATCTCTTTGGTGTCAACAAAAGGAAACATTATTAGAAAATAAAAGTTAACGCGTTGAATTAAATTTATTGACAAATAAGTTTCAAAATTTAGAGCAATACTCTGTCTGTTCCTTTTTCAAAAGCCTTTTTTCTTATTTTTATTTTAATAAAACTGTATTTTTAATTGATATTTATATTCTTTCGTTTCAATTTATTTGTTCTATTTTACTTTAACAGAATTTAAAAAAAATAGTACTATCCTTTTTGAATCTTTTAATATAAAAACTAAAGATATACAAAATAATACTAAAATGTTTTCAATCTTACGTAGCAGTAGCAAAGTAAAGAATTTGACTAGCGATGAACAAATTTTCTTCTAAATTGTGTTAAGAGGGTACAAAATTAAATATATATATATATATATATATATATATTTAATAGATTACACATCTAACATCTATACACCATATAAATTTCGGCGAAGCATATGTACGCATTATCCTTTGCCTAAAATAGTTTCACCCGTGATCTTGTAATTTTAAATATATCATATGAAAAATTATAATTAATTTTTTTTA
Organism: Solanum acaule; assembly: GCA_036250505.1. Lineage (NCBI taxonomy): Eukaryota > Viridiplantae > Streptophyta > Magnoliopsida > Solanales > Solanaceae > Solanum > Solanum acaule. The sequence continues at coordinate 16,356 of JAJOOR010010635.1, read as the reverse complement.
TATATAAAAAAAGTAAAAGAAATAAATTGAACGGGATGATTTGTTTTATTTTATTTCATTTGAAGACAGGTCAAAAGACATTTATTCCCAAAATTTAACAAGAAGAATAAGGAGATGTAAGAAAAATATCCAAAAACCAATCTTTGGAAATCTTGAATTACCCAATTTCTGTCGGAATTTTCGCTCAGATTTCCATTTGAATTCCAACCCATTTTCAGACAATCTCAAGTACCCTTTACTGTATTATTTTTTTTCGTGTGTGGGGATATATATAATAGAGGGGTACCCTATCTTCCAGATTTGTTCATTGACTGGTAAGAAAATTGTTTTTTTCTTTATCCGATTTCTTGGGGGTTTTCCCTTGTCATCTGGTAGTGTAAACATGATATATTTACTTTTATAATCCTGATTGTTTATGAATGTTTGTGATGGGTGTAATTGATTGTGGATAAATTTTGGTTTGTGGGTAGGAAGAATTTGGGGCAAGGGTGATTATTTTCCCTCTTTTTGGTTAGTTTAGGCTCAACTATCAAGAAATCACCTAGCTTTTTCTGCTTTTGCTGAGATTTGGACTTGGTTGATGAGCCACACTTATGGTTATGGGTGTTTGATTAAACAATTTTTTGTATGATTTGTGTTTGACCCGTCTTAGCACGAAAAACTCGATATAGGAATTTTTCTTGTCCATATAATCTGTGAATCCTGAGAAAAAAGATTGTAGCTTTAACCATTGGATGAATAATTACTGAAAGGCACTTTCTTGAAGAAAAGTATTTATTGTTCTCTTTCATTTTTTCAAGCAGGAAGAATAAATTTACCTCACTGATCGGCAGAAATTAGCTCTTCTAACTCAGTCGATTCGACATTCAAACAGATTGAAAGGTGAAACCTTTTTGTCTCAACACAGCCACCTTAATTGTTAAGACAAAGTTCATTGTTTCAGGATGGATCTTTTAGATTTATTACAATCTTGAGAACTGTAACTCAAAGATCAGTTTGCAATTTAGTTTGTGAGCTTGACATGGCTATTTGGTTAATGTTTTTTGTTCTGCAGATATGCAGAGTCAGTTGATGTGCAGTGGGTGCAGGACAATGCTTCTTTATCCCAGAGGAGCTTCTAATGTCTGCTGTGCAGTGTGCAATGCACTCACCCCTGTCCCACCACCTGGTATCTGTGCTTTTCTTGATTCTGATGTTGTTATAAGAACTTTTTTTTTTCAAATTTGTGTGGCTGTTGTTCGGATTAAGGCCCCCTTCCATGTTGATGATAAGTGTTGTTGCTAGAAGATTGTTGTTAGGAAAGAAAATTAGTGTACTTAAACATTTTGAGTATATCTAATAGTAATGCTATGCTTGATGGTGACATGGTAAATAAAGCCATACGGAGGGCTAGGTTTTGGGGAGGCTTAGTGTATAGATCTGTTGGGATTGAGATGTAGTTATATTTTTTTTGAGAAAGGTAACATGATTGAGATGTAGTTATTGTTGTTGTTGTTTTGCCTTGGCATGGATTGAAGTGTAGTTGTCGTTGTGTTCTGTTACTCGAAGGTGTTGCTTAAATTGTAACCTTTCTCAGGAATGGAAATGGCTCAATTGATATGTGGAGGCTGTCGTACATTACTTATGCATCCACGTGGAGCGAACAGTGTCAGATGCTCCTGCTGTCATACGGTGAACCTTGTCCCAGGTACAGTTTATAACTTCCCTTTCCTTGATTTTAGAGATTAATGCTTGTCTGGTTATGAAAATCTAGTGTCTCTTTGCTGGAATGCAATGTTTCCTTCATTTGAGCATAATATGAATCTATCTTTTGATACTATTCACTTAAGCTTGAGCTTCGGTTGTTTTCATTTATCATATGAGATTTTTTCCTACATACTCATCAAAAGTTTATCATATGAGATCTCAAATTGAGATATCGGCATTTTTATTCTTGTATTACATGAAAAAAATCTGTTGGAAGAAGTACATTACTTTGATGATCTAACTATGTAATACATAAGTGAACGTTTCTGTATGGTTGTGTTTTTAGTTGAACTAAGTTAATGACTTATGAGTTTAGAGTGTGGTGCCAGCTGAAATTCGCAACTTTCGAGTTCTTCAAGCTTTTGCATGGGGGAAGGGAGCTGTATAAATTTATGTCTTTGTCAGACATAGTGGCACATGATTATGGGATCACCAAAAAACTTCATTATTATATGTTTGTGTAATGTTTTTTCCTATTGAGGCTCAATTTAATCAGAAGTTTTGCCTGACAGATAGGCGTAACTCCAATTGATTTCTCGAATTTGGTAGTTCCTCGAAAATAATGACCTATCTGGTGTTCTTTGTAAACTAGTTGCCAGTTCACATAAGATATATCTGATCTGCTGTTATATCTTCTCATCAGCTTTACTTTTTGGTCATATCTGCTTCATTTTGCAGCACACTTGTAATTTGCAAAGAGAACTTAGTTTATGACTGGTAATTGGTGGATTTAACTTGGTGTATGCATTTTTCTCCAAGCACACGTTCTTATATGTCACTGACTAGTCTGTTTATAGGTGTCTTTTTTGGTTTTAAGAAGATATTATTGGAATCTATACATGAGTAACCAGAGTGTGTGTAAAGTGAATTGTGCTCTTTCCTTTCCAAACTCAAAAAGTTTTCTTCCTCCCTAGGTCTTCTATCTTGTTTATAGTGCTGGGAATATTTTTTTTCATTTTACCCTTAGTCAGAAGCTACGTGATTTGAAGTTGGATGGTGGTCCTGAAGGCAATAACATTTGTAGGTTGACCATGCCTAGAAGTAAGAAATGTAGTGTGACAATGCTAGTTGCACACTAATGTTTGTGTTTGAGGATTTGTACCTTAGAGCTTAGGTTTCTTGTTACCCTTTTTTTCTTCTGCCATTTTTGTTTTGAAGAACTCCATGGATGACATATAATTGTGCTGTCGATCTTCAGGTCCTAACCAGTTTGCTCATGTCTACTGCGGGAACTGCCGTATGATGCTGATGTATCCATGTGGAGCTCCATCGGTTAAATGTGCAGTATGCCATTACATTACCAATGTTAATGTGAGTATTATGATTCATTTTTCTTTTTGATCTTTGGTGAAAATTTAGCTGATGCTTGGTCCATATAGTTAAAGAAGTAAAATAACAAAGAGGAATGAATTTTAAGATTGTGCTTTTGGTAATGAGAATTCTATTTAGTGAGTAGTATAATATTTACTTACCTTGTTAGGATCAGAGAATAACCAACTACCATATTGACTTAGTTTAATCACAATTTAAAGTGAGAATATATATTACTTAACTGTAAATAAGTGATAAAATATGTGTATGAAAGACGTGTCTTTCATGCATTGGTTGGTGTAAACACCGGTGTGGGTAAGTTTTTTTATTTTGTTGCTTTAGGGTGATGCAAATCAATTAAAATCATAATGTTAAGCCTTTTATGTAAATAGTAAGATTTATTGAGATTAGGATGATCAGAATTGAAGGAGATAAGGGAATAAATAACACAGTAAACATGTAGTTGTTGATGCTTCAAAATAGCCAATTCTTGAGATATTGAAACTCGGGGAGATTTGTTGGGTTCATCTCGTTGGGTTCATCTCTGTTTAAGCTGCTCTTCTCTGGTTCTTCCTTCTCCACTTATAGTCTGAACCTATAGGAATCAGTAGATTATAGCGATTAACCTTGCTTCATATCATGGATTGTAAAGCAAGTAGATTACATTGAAAATCTTCGGCGCATTTTGAGGACTTTCACATAAAGCAAAGTGTCCTTGTGGAAGTTTAATGTAGAAGTTTATGTTGGAAGGTAAGTTGATCTTGAGCTTGTGATATCAGCATCATCAGCCCACTTAAAAGCAAACTTATTTTGAACTTTTAGTTGCAAATTTTATAAGTTATTGATATCACAGATTGTGGCAAAAAAAAGGGTAAGTGGGTGAGTAAGGAAGCAAAATCAGGTCTTTTTGGTTACTAGTCAATTGCTTAGGCTATTTGCATACATTCCTGATTACAACAAGAATATGCGCAGTGTAATCCCATAAGTGGGATCTAGGAAGGTTGGTGTATACACAGCCTTACCCCTACATTCCGCAGGTAGAGAGGTTGTTTTCGATAGACCTTGACTCAAGTAAAGCATATCAAAATCAGTAAGAAAAGGAAATGCAGTAGTGAAGAAGCCATGTAGAAAATAATGGAGAAAAGAACAGTAGCAACAACAAATAATATGATAACTAAAACAAAGGAAACAACAGATATTAATAGAATCAAGAATAAGATAGTAGGAGAGTAATAATAATAATATTGATAAAGAGAGACTATAGACAACATGCGTACATGAATATGATAAGGAATTTCAGTTTTCATGTGTTTATATGCATCTTTTTGCAGGCAGGAGATGGAAGAGCCCATGCACCTTTGAACCCTCCTAATGGCACTGCTACACTTGCTTCAGGATCCTCTTCAACTGTGAGTTCATAAGTCTGCCGCATGTTCCTTTCTTACTTGCTAGTTTCTAATTTGACTAAAATTGATTTCTGAAATGTGTTCATATCTGCTTTAGGTCAAGGCTCGTTCACAAAATCAAACTGTTGTCGTCCAAAACCCAATGTCTGTCGATGAAAGTGGCAAGTTGGTAAGTTTTCCGTCATGATTAACCTCCTTTCTATTTATATTTATTGGCTTCTTCACTCTCAAGTTATCCACCTTATCATTAACGATACCATTTTACATTTCTAGGTGAGCAATGTAGTTGTTGGTGTAACGACAACGTCATAGCTTGTCAGCCAAATTTGCTGTTCGTGGACGACAATTGAGAGTTTTGCTCGCAACAATTGGAAAGATGAGTATAAAGACAGCCGCTGCATATAAATATGGTAGTGTTTAGTGTTAATACTACAACCATACCCCTGTTTTTTTTGTAACATTTTGAATTATGATTGTGGGGTGATTGAAGCTACAGTAAGTGTGGTGACTATTTGGAGTCTGTAATTGATAACTACGCATTAGATTTGTGGCGTGAATATGCCCAAAGTCATAAGTGAAGAATGTTATTATGTACCTTATATGCCATATTATTGTATATGACCATATACCATGAACCTTACTGCCTTAATGCGTTGCTTTAAGAGGCGTATTCAGGATCTAGAGACTAGAGTTAGTGGGCTTTGAATGAGTGCGGTTTTATTAGATGTATGCATCTTTTCCCTTGTGCATGTGTGTAATAGCACCTGCAGACTTGTCTTGGATTTGTCTCCAATTAATATGAATATGATATGGTTTTCTTTGGGAGAAATCTCACTTTTTAAAAATCATAATCGTAAGAGGGCAAGAAATCTCATTTCCTTATTTCCCTCTGCCCTCTCGAAAGTAGTCTAAAACAAAAATAGTTAAAATATGAGAACAAAAAGGAGGGGGTGGGGGGGAGTGGTAATCTTTCTTTTTTAAAATTCCCTCCTCCTCCCCCCTATACCTGTCTTCCTTTTAGTCCCAACTACTCTGCCCTTTGGTATCTTCTTCAAGTTGAAAACTTGTGTAAGTTACTCAAAAAATATATATAATAGTATAATTTTGTTGAACAACAAAAGTAATATGGTAATTAAAATATTTCTCACAAGTTCAAGTGTAACTTGATTTTGATATCAATTTTCCTTTCATACTCACCTAACATATATACTTGGTGGGTGAGTCAAACTTTTTATCAAGCGGATTCAATATGAAGTAGTAAACACACGAAGTAGGAGTTTAACATTTACTTTATATACACAAAAAAATAATAATTTAATCAATTATAAACAGTGTAATTTTTCATTGAATGAGATTTGGACGAACCCCTTATTCCTATCTGGCTCTGCCACTGCATATATCTACTTGAAGATTATGTCTAAACTTGTTGCATACTTCATACAAAAGTCTCCTATTTTCCCACCAACTGATTAACCTAATTTGATGACAAAAAAAGGTCTAATTGCTCTTTCTATATAAACTAATAAGCTGTCAGTAGGATGATAAACAAAACATATAATACAAAATGGCTCAAGAAGGAAATGGACAAAAAACAGATGTGGCTAAGCCTAAGGATTACTGTAATTGGGTGATGCCATTGTTGAGGTTTTTGGCATTTGGTGCAACAATTTCAGCAACATTAGTTATGGCACTTAACAACCAAAAGAAAACTTTTGTTGTTGCCACTATTGGTACCACTCCTATTCAAGCTACTCTCAATGCTAAGTTCCAGCACACTCCAGCTTTTGTGTAAGCCCTTTCTACTAATTATCTTCTTTTTTATATATATAATTGTGGTGTCCAAGTAAGTTTACACGTATCTTGATTAATCTTATGAGGTACTTTGCTATTTTTCACTAGCATAAGTATCGAGCAACTTTGTCCATTAAGATTTGGACAGGTGATAAGAAATGATCACCTAGTGTATACCAGGTCACCATATTACTAGAAACAAAGGTTTTTTTCCGCCACGAATTCAGTGAATAGATTGTGTTGTAGAGCCTTATTTTCCTATTGGTTTCTCATTGAACCAGCTCGTTGAAAAATGCATGGTGGAAAACAGATTTTCGCTGAAATAGTGGGAAATTTCCTAATTTTTCCATGTGAAAACATTACTTACTCCGTCTCATATTAGTTGATCATTTTACTAAATATAGTTGCCCTGTATTAGTTGTCATCTTACTAAATCTAGAAAGCATTACTCAAATTTTTCCTATATTACCCTTGCAATTACTTCTTTTTGAAAGTGTTCACATTTGTTTGTAAAATTCCCAAGAGGTTTTTGTAAGGGGTGAATTAGTAAAATTATCTTCTTATTTATGATTTCTTAATATACTTGTAAAAAGGAAAGAGATCAACTAATATGAGACGGAAGGAACAATGGCGAATTTAGAGGCAAAAAATAGGGCACCGGCACCCGTGGTCTCTTCGTAAAATTAGATATTTTATGTATATATTTTCTAAAATTTGTATAATATTATATTCTGGCACCCATACTACAAGAAGTCTAAATGGTCCACGTGGTTAACTGTTGAGCTTTTGACCTTGAGGATTAAGGATCAATTTCCACTTCAATACATTTTACTTGATGCACCCATGTTCAAAAATTCCTAGATTCGCCTCTGAGAGGGAAGACTATTTTTTCTTTCTCATCGATTCAGTCAATTATCTATGAAAATAGCCATTGTAGTAGTGCCAAGATTTAGTAAGATGTACTGAAGTAATTATGTCCACTAGGACACATCATTGGGTGTGTGCAGAGAGAGGGGGCTATCTGTCTAATTCTCTAATCATATAAAATACGGAAAATGGGTAATACATGCCTTTATGTTTGTTATTTGTCTTATATATGTGCTTCGTTAATCTATCGATTAAAAAAAATGTTTAACGTTATCTTTTTTCTCAAATATACCCTTAAAACAATTTTGTTGTGGATGCAGGTTTTTTGTTATAGCAAACGGACTATGCAGTCTCCATAACCTCCTCATGCTAGCATTTTGTTTTATTGGAAGCAAATATGCTTACAAGGGACTACGATTATATGTAATTGGAATCCTAGACATGGTACTTAATTAATCAATTATTTAATTACTCATTCTAATATATTTTTTAATTCTTCAATTAATGGATTAATATTATTAATCTCTTGTATGATAGATAAATGTGGCACTAATCTCTGGTGGAGCAACCTCAGCAGCTTTTATGGGACAACTTGGTAGAGATGGAAATTCTCATGCAAGATGGGATAAAATTTGTGATAAATTTTATACATTTTGTAGCCATGGTGAAGGAGCTATTATTGCTTCTTTTATTGGTTTGCTCTTAATGATAATTACTACTGCCATTAATATAATTAAGCTTAAAAACGTCAAGAATTATGGCAATAATTGTGCCATTAATATTCCTTAATCAAGAAACTCCTAATTGTCATTTCATTTTTTTTTTTTAAAAAAAAACTTGTATGGTTTTCGATCGAGTGTTGTATTGTACCTAATTCTCATGTAATGTTTATTTAAATGAAATTTTCGTATTGCCTTTTAATGCATTAATTTACCCCCCACGGGCCCACCCCACCCATGTATATAAGTTTAATTTATATTATCGATATGTTAAAGAAATTCTTACGTTATCATGTTTCTTAAAAATGTTATTGTTTGCAACAAATTTTAAAGTGACAGAAAATGAATTGCAATCACAATAGAATAAGAAGGAACATAACTTTATTGATAAATATGCGGGAGATTTATCCATGATTCGAGGGCCGTTAGTGGCGTATTTCTCGAACTAAGATGATTTAGATTTGACCTCTATATGAATATTTCATGACTTTTGTGAAATATTCGAGATCTTAATCTTTAAAAATACTCAAGAGTTTATGGGATATTTTGAGATGCCTTTTAAGGGAATTTAGTACCCTTTATATAGTATAGGCATAAATTAGGGTTTAGGGTTGAGTAGCCTCCAAGAATTCTAATTGAAACTGAACACATTTTCTAGAGTCCCAATTTGAATTGAACACGTCTTGTAGAGACAAGAAATTTCAATGTCTACAAATGCCCCTGCTTCAAGGCTTGTCGGAGTGTAGACTCGATGAAACTCAAAAATTTCAATGTCTACAGTTATATCTCTAATAAAAAGGAAAATTTAGAGAAAAATAATTTTTGATATTATTCATTGATCATCATACAATTTGTTATCTCGTCCTTTCTCCAAAATTACACATCGTCAAAATAAATTATAAATAAAATTATACAAAACATAAAATGTCCTGGAGTAGTTAGAGGTTTGGCCTAACTATTTTTTCGAGTAATTTACATGAACTATCCATAAGAAATAATATTTTTTAGAAAAATATTAAATTACTCACTTATTTATTAAAATTTAAATTAATAAAAAATATTTTTTAATACTTTTTTTCTCATTTGCAAATGAGAAAAAATTCATATCTAAAATATAAATCTATTTTTTATTGTCACAGTTTTTAGAAAAATTGACTTGCTAATAATGATATAAAAAATAAAAATATCAAAATTAAGCTTAAATTTTATTTATTGTAGTATTTTTCTTCTTCAATTGGAATGAACTTCTTCTTTAGAATATAATGTCAGTGTATTAAATACATCATATAAGTATTAGAAAGAACTTAATTTTTAAAAAAGGAATTAATCAATCCTTTGTGATATATACCATGAGGGTATCATATCTTTTAAGAAATGTATTAGTCTCTATGATACTGTTCGAATATATAAATATATGTCATGTGGGTATCATAAGCGGCTGAGTTCTTTTTTTGAAGAATGAATCAGTCCTTTATGATATCTTCTTGTTAGTATATAATATATCAAATGAGGCAGTCATTTTTGATACTTTGTTGGTATACGATGTATACCTTATAGGTGTCATAAAGAATTGATACCTTAAATTACTAAGTAAATCTTGAAATGGTGTGTTTCTAAATTTCTAAAATAATTTCCATCATTTTTCAATTGTTTACGGTAACTATTTTGATTCATCATAGTTGGATGTTTAAGTTTCAGAAATGGTGGCTCAAATGAGAAAGAAGAAAAAAATAATAATTAAAAAGTCAACTAAATAGGTTCTCATGCGCGGTCAACGAGTGTATTACACTCACTAAGCCATGTAAGTAAAAAGTGTCAAAATGACACAACGATTCCCTACATGAGGTGTCTAATATGAACACTGCCCAATTAAGATGTCTAAGTGAAACTTTGTGCCAACTTCAAGGGGCTACCGATGGATTAGGCCTATGTACTAGGTATAAGAATATGATACGTCATAAAGGAATGAGTAGTATATCCTAAACAAATGAACTAATCGCCTATGATAGTTTGTTAGTATACGTTATATACTTCACAGGTATCACATTATACTACCAATAATATACCAGAATTGCTATTGATTTGATATGCCATTTGCTAAAATCAACTAGTTTTTTGATAGTTGATATAGGAAAAAAACAAATGGTACTTTATAAATTATTGTTGTTAATATAGAATAAAATAGATTAGTTAAAAGGTGTGTATAATTAAATTATGAAAAAATAAAAAAATAAAAGAAGGAAAAAAATGAAAGAAGAAAACAAGAGAAAAATTCGGTAATAATACTGACATCATGTTGACGTCACGTTGATGAAAATATTAGAGATGGGCAGTTAGACAATTACTTTGGATGAACATCAAAGTAAATGAATCGACAAAAATAATTATTTTGCATTGAAAAAACAGTTATGAACAGAACCTCTTTTTCTTTTGGTCAAATGTTCGAGCTAATTGTTTACACTTTTAAGTGTCTTTTACGAGGTAGAGTTATTATTTTTTTCGCTTTTTAATTCTAGAAAAAAAAAATTTAGTCAAAGAAAGAAAATTTCATGAAAAATATTGCACAAAGGTGTAATCGTTCTCATTCAACATGTCAATGCGTATTATTTCTCAAGACTTATTTGATAGCTGGTTAGAAGCTATATTATTCATGTAGTAAATCATGCATAAGTAAAAAATATGTTTAGTTGAAGTCAACGAATTTAATATAGTGTCTGGTTTGCAATTCAGAAATCTCTCATAATTAATAAATATATTAGTTATGAGGAAATTTATACATTATTTTGTGCAAGCTAAAATATAAAACATAGAATATGTAAATAATTAAATTATATATAACTAATTTTTCCATAAAACATTTTTCTTATAACTAATTTTTATATTACTAACTAATACTTATATAATTCTGATAACCTATCAAATGGATTAAAATTGGCTCTATTTTTATTATAATAAATAAATATTGGCAACTTTTGTGATGTCAAATTAACACTATGGTACTCACTTTTTAATTTTTTGACTGACAACATTGTGCTTAAAATAGCTTCATTTTAAACTTGAATGTTAAGAAGGTTTTACTTGTATAGATATTTTACAATAATTTAGAAGTAAAAAATAATGCTTCAACTTTTAACATTGACAGATACCTTCTATGTCCAAAATTGAATGTTTTAGTTTTTTAATTGAGTTTGGGTCAAGAAATGTCAATATGGGTCGGGTGGGTAGGAGAAAAATTGGTGGATTGAAATTTAACTTTATCCAATAGAAAGACGTCACGTAATAATTGTTAAATATAATAATTAAAAAATATAAAATTGTTAGTTTAAAGGGTAATATTGGACCAAAAAGGTTGACTGAGGGATATTTTTAACCCAATAGGTGGATGAGGGATATTTTAAAATCTTTTCGATTAGTACAAGAGTATTTTTGGTCCTTTTCCGTTTATTTTTTGACAGACTAACATAGTACCTAAATTTAATTCTAGAAAATAAAATAAAACAAAGCAGAAATAGAAAAAGTACTAGTCCTTGCACTTTAAATGGATTATAGAAGTGCCACGTCATCAGAATCAAGTTAAATTGGCCCCACTGGGAATAGTACTTTATTAGGCCCTACCTGATACTGACCCATTGGTTAATTCTAGTCACAAACCGTGTGCGTACGTGGGTTCACTTTCAATACTTAATTTATGGTTGGAAGTTTCTATTAATTTGAATTTGTATGTATATAATTATAATAATTAGAAAAATGTTATCTTTAATGATCTTTTTTTGCTTAAAATGGCTTCATTTAAAACTTAAATGTTAAGGTGTTACATCGTATATATATTTTACAATAATTTAGAAGTAAAAAATAATGCTTCAACTTTTAACATTAAAATATACCTTCTATGTCCAAAATTAAATGTTTTAATTTTTTTTATATTGGATATTAATTTGGGTCATGAATTGTTCATGTAGATTGATTGAATTCGTTTGAAGAGATAATATTAAAAAAAAGTTACCTAGGAATTCTAAAAAAAGTTATTGTACAAAAATAAAAAAGTGAAAACACGTGCAAAGTTTTTCGATGGGTAACTTTCTAATTAACTCCGCTCTTATATATATAATTGTTCAAGTGAACTGATTGAATTCGTTTGAAGAGATAATATCAAAAAACGTTACCTAGGAATTCTAAAAAAAGCTATTGTACAAATTCTAAAAAAAGCTATTGTACAAAAAGAAAATGAAAACACGTGCAAAGTTTTTCGATCAGTAACTTTTCTAATTAACTCCACTCTTTATATATATATATATAGGGTAATGCTAATGACTAGAAAATTTGGCCAGAAATTTAAAAAGTCTATAATATTCTTTTTATTTAAAAATAAACTGATCTGTTTTTCATTTTTTAATTAAAAGGTATTAAAGTTAAAAGGATAAAAATGTTCAAAAGGTAAATAACATATTTATTTTACCATTCTGGTCAAATTCTCTTTTACAAAAATAGAAACACACAATAACAATACAACATTTAGTTTGTAAACTCAGAGTTTGTTTCTAAGAGATTCAAAGTGGATTTGGGTTGATTCATTTGATAGCAAGATCAATGATTTTAACTGTAATTTTAAGGTACACAATTCATTATTTTTATTCTTATAATTATAATAATATATTTTTTTAAAAAGAAAACCTAATAAGAGATTTGAATATCAAAATAATTTCTAAAAAAACTTACCATGCAAAGATTCAAAAGTGAAAATGTGTTCTTTAATTGGTAGTTTTTCTAATTAAGTCCGCTCTTATATATATCTTGTCTATTCGAAGAGCAAAAAAGGGTGATGAAGAAATTTTTCTTCTTTTGCTAAACATAAACACACAATAACACTAGGACATCTAGTTTGTGAAATCAAAGTTTTTTTTCTAAGATAATCAAAGCAAATTTGGGGCGATTCTTTTAATAGTAAGATCAACAATTTTGTTATGATTTTAAGATACACAATTCATCATTTTTATTCTTACACCTGTTAAAATAATTAAGAAAATAATATGAAATTTGACTATCAAAATAATTCCTAAAGAAAACTACCGCACAAAGATAAAAAAGGAAAAATGTGAAATATTTCTTGATTGATAGTTTTTCTAGTTAAGTGGCTCTTATATATATATATATATATATATATATATCCGTTAGAAGAGACAAACAGGGTAAAGGAGAAGTGTGCGATGTTTCTCTTGATAGTTTTTCTAGTTAAGTCCGCTCTTATATATATACCTCCATTAAAGAGAAAAACAAGGTGAAGGAGAAAATTTCTACTTTTGCGAAACTGAAACACACCGTAACACAATTCTCATATCTCTCCTTTCGTTTACAACTGATTCAATAGATTTGTGGCGATCTTTTTGCTAGAAAGATCAGCGATTTTCGATGCGACTCTAAGGTACACAATTTGTCATCCTTGTTCCTTGTTTGCCCTTACACTTATGAAAAAAACTAACATAAAACTAATTCCTAAAAAAATTATTGCACAAAAGATTAAAAAAAGAAATGTGCAAAAAAAAAATTTGATCGATAGTTTTTCTAGTTAAGTCCGTTCTTAAGTCTTATCTTTTTTATTAGAAGAGAAAAGGAGGGTGAAGAAGAAAAATTCTTCTTTTGCTAAACATAAACACATAATAACATCAAGACGTCTAATTAATGAAATTCAAACTTTATTTCTAAGAGATTCAAATAAATTTGAGGCGATTTTTTTTATAGCAAAATCAACGATTTCAATTTCGATCTTAAGATATATAATCCATTATTCTTACTCCTTGTTTATTTTTATACTTATAAAAATAATTTTTAAAAATATTACTGTAATTTGAGATTTGACTATTAAAATAATTCATTATAATCATTTTGACAACTTTTATCAAGCTTGACTGAAAAGGTAATGAAATCTATTCAACGAAAATTGTCACGGTCAAATGCTACTTGTCTTTGGCTCTTTGCAGCAAAAAGATGTTCATCTAATAGGAATATTTTGTTCTAACTTCTCAAAAATACTATTTAAAATATTTATTGAAGAGTTAAATTATTTAAAATAAAGTTATTGTTAATTCTAATTTGATGAATACATCTTTTAATATTTATTTCAATGTATAAGACTACACTGGATATGTTCTTATTGTTATTGTACATTTTTTATAAAGTTAATCTTACCTTAAATTGTTATTTTTGATAAACCTTACCTTACTGTAGAGGTAGAATTGTTATTTTTGATAAACCATTGATTCAAGAAAAACAATCCAAAACAATCTAGAAAAAGAATAAACAGAATCAAAAGTAATAGAAATATATATATATATAGAGAGAGAAGTTAGTTTTTTGAGCTTTTACTTCAAAGCTGAACAACTTTTGTTTTTTTCGTAAATACTTTTTTCACATTAAAAACGACGATAATAGACTTAGTGTAGTTTCATAAAGTGAAGATTGAGGAGGATATAAAGCACAGGGTACACACGCACACCTTACTTTTACTGTAGAGGTAGAATTGTTATTTTTGAAAGACCATCGATTCAAGAAAAACAATTCAAAATGGTCTAGAAAAAGGATAAATAGAAGCAAAAGTAATTGAATAGTTTTTTGAGCTTTTACTTCAAAGCTGAACAATTTTGTCTTTTTCGTAAATACCTTTTTCACATTAAAAACGACAATAATAGACTTAATGTAGGTTTATAAAAGTGAAGTTTGAGGAGGATATAATGCACAGTATACGCACACACACCTTACCTTTACTGTAGAGGTAGAATTGTTATTTTTTATAGACAATTGATTCAAGAAAAACAATCCAAAACAGTCTAGAAAAAGGATAAAGAGAAGCAAAATAATAGAAATAAACAAAATAAGAGTAGCAACAGTACTGCGACTACTAGTACAAATAAAAATTAAGACAACACTATTACCAACTAACCTCCTATCCTATTCTCCACTCTTCACAATCTCTTATTTAAGATCATTTCTTCGATAAGTTAAAACTAACGCCACATATTTTTAATATGAAGTTTGACCAAAGAATAGAAAATTAAATAAAAAAGAAAAAGAAATGGAATTTTTCCGCAGAAGTTTAGCCATTCACTTCTCAACGCACAATTTCTCTTTCTCTGACTCACAAAAACAGAAACACGTTTTTAATAGTCTCTCTTTCAAGATCCAAATTACTCGTTTCTTTTTGTATATATTTTCTCATTCAAATATTATAATTTTTTTTATTAAATTACTTTATTTAAATAAAATAATCTCAGATACTTTCTTGAACTGATAATATAGTTTATATTCTATCATTATTTTTATTTAAGTAACAATATATTTCCTTTTCCAAACAAAACAAGAAATATAGTTGTTTCTTACTGTAAAATAATATTTTCCCAATTAAAGTATAAGTAGGATAGACATTTATTAATTACTATATACTATAAACTATAAAAACTTCTGGTTTTAAAGTTAAATATGAAAAAAAAAGTCAAATACTCAATATTTTATTAACTCTATTAGAGGAATTAAGGAACTGTTATTTTTGAGGTAATTTTATTTATATTTTTTTGTTATTCTTATCTTCCGTCTGGGGGTTTCTTGTTATGTAATGTACATCACGTAGTATGTGTTTAGTAGAAAAAACCATGAAGATATATATATATATATATAAAATTGGTGTCTTTTTGGGGATTCCTTGATTTTATTGTAAATTTTTTTTTTTGTTTAATTTAATTGAATTTGTTGAGTCTTTCCTATTCATATTTTTTTTTTTGGGTAATTTTGTAACTATTCCTTAAATTTACCCAGTTTTCCAAGATTTGATTTTTATCTATTGATTTTATCTCCTTATTAGATTTAAGTAAAAAAGATTTGATTTTTTTCTTCTTTTTTTTTGTTTGGAATTTAATTGGTGAAATTTGAGGTCTGAATAATTTGTTCTTGATTCTGTGAGTACAAGAATTTGCTTACGTGAATCATTGATTACAGAGAAGGTTTAATTTGGTATATAAATATAATTGCTTCTCTGTTTTTGTTTTTTTTTTTTAATTTTGGGGTTTTCTGTTTATATATTTATTCTCTGTTTATAGTTTTTTTTGCAGTTTGAATGATTAATGCATATTTATATTCAAGAATTCTGTCATAATGAATTTTGACTGAAATTGTTGTCTTTGCAGGTTTGGTTAATTTAGGGTTGAATTGGATTAAATCAGTGATTAGAGTTTCAGTTAGCTGAATTTCTTTATGATCTTGGAGGTATAAAGCTTTAATCTTTTGTATTTAATCTGTGTTATTGCATTGTCTAATTGTCTCCATTTTGTTAATGCATTGTAATATTTGTGATTTAATTTGGTTCTTATCCCTTTTCCTGAAGTTTCCACAGAAAAGTTCTGTTTTTTTGTGGTGGGGGTGGGAGTGGGGGTGGGGGTGGGGGCGGGGTCAGGGGCGGAGTTCGGCGGAAAATTTCACAGTTTATTCATGGTTAATTTTATTTTTTATGTATGATAAAAAATTTGTTTTTT
>JAJOOR010010634.1:0-23504 GCA_036250505.1 Solanum acaule | reverse complement strand
TGAAACAACTCGACTCGATGATCTACATAACAATATGGAACTCTTGTATACGACTCTTCTCTTTCTCTTACTTGCTTCCTCAAAACTTAGTTCAAATCAATAGTTGATCTCAAAGGATTCACAATTGAACTCAAAGGCTTTCTTGAACTCTACTCTTAACTCTCTCTTGAATGTGAATTATGAATTCAAGAGTTATGGTTCATTATAGGAAAGATCTCGTGATGACAAAGTAGACTCATGAACACATTTTCCTTATCCTCTTACTCACTTACTCGAGCCTTAAAACAAATTACTAGAAGTTGTAGAAGACTCTTCAAAAGGGCTCAAAGGGACTTTCTTAGAATGTTCGAATGAATTCTCAAAACTTGACTCTTAGCTCTACCTTGAATGAATTACGAATTCAAGGTTATGATCATGTTAGGAATGATTTTAGGTGTTTAGAAGTAGCATAGAGTAGTTAGAATCGAAAAGGAGTGAAGGTGCACTTTAAACGAACTCAAACGGGGCAACCGACGACAAACTGGATGGGGCAGGCGACCCTGGCGCTATGGGTGGCGCGGGGAGCCAGCCCCTAAACTTCAGAGGAGGGTTTGGGGCGATCTGGCTGGCGCATCGAGCCAGGCCCTAACCCAGAAAATTGACGAATTTTTCTTGCTCGTTTTCTCACCCTAACTCGCCTAGAATCGAACGGTTTCTTCCCCAATCACTTGGATTCGATTACTTAACATAAGTACACTCTAATCTACTCAATACAACCCTAAAAACACTCACTTTAATTTCAAGAAAATCATCAAAACCCAACACAACAAGATTTAGAATGAACTTCAAGAACACCTATCAAGAACTCATCAAGAACTCAAATCTTCCAACTTCAAGAATGAAGTTTTGCACTGAAAATAACATGTTTGACGTGTGGGTGAACAAACCCAACACTATGAAAGCTTACATACCTCTTAGGGATCAAACCCATGGCAAAAATCCGCTACAACACGCAAGAATCTCGACGAACGCTTGATCCTCTCCTCTTTTCTCCTTTTTTTTCTCTTCTTTTCTTTTCTTGAACTCTCAACTAAAATCCTAGGTTAATTTTAGGATTATAAAACTGAACCTAATAGGATTAGACCCTTAAAACTTTACTAAAAATGAATTAAATCTGATTGGGTAAGGACAATACCAAAATACCCCTCATTATTTTCGGCTAACTTTCCTTAACTGGACAACCTAACTTCAAAAAGGTCATATCTCACTCATTCGAACTCGAAACTTAGCAAACTCGGTGGCGTTGGAAATATAATTCAAAGATCTTTCCTACGGTATCTGGTAGCACACCTAACTCATCCTAAGATAGGAGTTATGATCGTTTGAAATCAACCCAAAACTCATACTTAGCTTAACTTGCAAAATTTCAGATTTTGCTATTTCCAATTTAATTCTTTTTGGAACTCAAGGTGATACATCTAGTGAACTTAACACTTAAGAAATTTTAAATCCTCGGTAAAATCTCACTCACTACGATGACCGATTCAAGTCTTAGTTCGAAAAATTTTCTGGGGTGTTACAACAACTATGACGAATGGGCTAAGGCGATGAGAAACGCTTTTAGAGCCAAAAAGAAATTGGGTTTTATCGATGGACTGATTACACAACCCAAGGAAGAAGGATTTGAATTTGATGACTGATATGCCGTAAATTCAATATTGATTGCCTGGGTCTTTAACACCATAGATCCATCACTTCGTTCAATGATTTCTTATATGGAAACTGTTAAAGAATTGTGGGAAGACTTGCGAGAACGATTTTCAGTTGGTAATGACATGAGAATACACAAATTGAAAAACGAACTTGCATTCTGTAAACAAGGAGGACAAACTATTGCTGCATACAATGGTAAACTGAAAAGCAAGTGGGAGGAACTTGTTGGCTATAAAAAAAATCCTATATGCATATGTGTTGGGTGTATATGTGGGGCAGCGAAGGAATGAGAAAATGTGAAAGTTAATCAATTCTTAATGAGACTTGATGATGAGGTGTTCGGGACTACACGTTCTAACATATTGAGCACAAAACCTCTACCCACGTTAAATAGAGTTTATGCCATGATTATACAAGAGGAGAGGCATTGGAACCTTGCTCGAGCTAAGGAGGATCGCTCAGCTGTTGTGGCCTTTGCTGTGCATTCCTTATCCATTTCTCGCAACGATCGACTATAGTGCCATACCATCTAATGACTCAGACAAACCGCTATGTGCTAAATATGGAAAATTTAATTATGAAACAAAAAGATGTTTTTTGTTAATTAGGTATCTTGAATGGTGGGGTATTGGACGAGGAGGAGGAGGAAAAAATAATGGACGTGGTCGTAGTGGACGATGTGGAAACTATGGTGATTTTGGACGCAGTGGCACTGGACGTGGAGTTGCGCAAGCAATCGGATCAAATGGTACAACAAAGAAAGAAACGACTTGGACAGGGTTATCTAATGACCAATGGAGTGCGCTTCTATCTATGCTTAATTCCCACAATAAGAACTATGAAAAATTGGCAGGTAATATTCTTGGAATTCGTTGGATTGTCGATACAGGGGCATCTCACCATATGAGTGGCGACACTCAGTTATTTAATGACTTATGTGATGTGCCTTCCAAATGGTTGCTTCGAAGATGGGAACTGTTATACTCACAGACAAAATGAAACTACACTATGTTCTTTATGTACCTCAGTTAAAATGCAATTTAATTTCTGTGTCTAAGCTAACGATTGAAAATAATTGTTTAGTCATATTTTCTGATAAATTTTGTGTGATACAGGACCGAACCTTGAGGACAGTGATTGGTATGGGTGAACAATGCAATGGGGGTATATTATTTCAAGGCACAAACGCAAGCAAATAACACTCATAAGGTGGATAATTTAGATTTATGGCATCGTCGGCTTGGTCATCCGTCCAATAAGATAGTTTCTCTTCTTCCTGGAATTAGTAGTCGTAATAGAGTAGATGAGTTATGTAGTATCTGTTTTAAGACACGAGAAATTTTTTCTAATAGTTTGAATAAAAATGTTGATATATTTGAATTAATTCATTGTGATGTATGGGGCCCTTAATTATCGCATTCCTTCTTCTTGTGGTGCAATGTATTTTCTTACTATTGTGGATGATTTTTCTCGTGGTCTGTGGGTCTACTTAATGGCTGAGAAAAGTGAGGTTAAGCACAAGATAAAAAAATTTTGTTCCTTGGTTATTACTCAATTTGGACGAAGGGTAAAACTTCTTAGAAGTGATAATGGTACGGAGTTCACTTGTCTTCATTCTTTCTATGCAGATCAGGGCATAGTGCATCAAACAACTTGTGTTGATACCCCTCAACAAAATGGACTAGTGGAACGGAAGCATCGCCATATTATAAATGTGGCACGTGCACTCTGTTTCCAAGCTAATTTGCCAATCTCATTTTGGGGAGAATGTGTCTTGACTGCAGTGTATCGAACTCCAACTCTTATATATATTGAATGGAAAGATTCTTTGGAAAAGAACCTTCATATAAGCCTCTGAAAGTATTTGTAAGTCTCGTGATAAAGATAAGTTTGGCTCTAGGAGTTGTCCATGTATTTTTCTTGGATATCCGTTTGGAAAAAAAGGATGGCGTGTCTATGATTTGGAAACTGGTACTACAAGAAAATGCACTTAAAGCTACAAAACACATTATAGCTAAATATGAAATTTTCCGTAGCTAAATGCTTTAGCCATAAAATATTTTTTTGTTGCATTCGTGGCAAGATGTAGGGTGGCTAAAAGTCAGCTACAGACTTTACATGGTTCGTGGCTAAGGACTAATACTTATAGCTAATAAAAAAATTGTGTTGTAGCTATAATGGTAAAATATTCTTGCTACGAAATATATACTTGTAGCAAATATTCTTACTCTTTTGCCACAACAAATTTAATCTATAGCAATTTTTATATTGTAGACACAACATGTTCTATTGTGTCAAATGACTTGATTTATTTGCTATGAAAATTTAAAATTGTGGCTATTTTATATTTTTAATCTTATGGCAATGATACTTGTATTTAGCTACAGATTAAAAAACTTATATCTATAAAATTAAAGTATTTGCCATAAATATTTTTTCACAAAGCTAAGTATTCAAACTTTTTGCCATGACATTCATAAATTGTAGCTAATAATATTTATTTTTCTATGAAAAGTGAAAATGTATTGCCCTATTTTTAATAATTACATATATATTTAGTCATAGTTATAAAAAATCATTTCTACAAATTGAAGAATACTACCATAAGCATTATTAATCACAAGAACTTATAATGTAATTAAAAAATAAATTCAACAATTTTATTACTACAAGTGAAAGGATTTTCCACATGCTTTGTTAGTAAAAAAAGTTACATAATGTAACACAAATACATTTCTCATATTTCAAAATAATTCTCAAGTTACACATAATGCATGTTACAATTTTGAGAATAGTCACAATATAAAATTATTTTAAGATATCATCTTGTTTGAGTCCAAAGCGGCATACTCTTCCCTATGTCTCTTTCCACAATCTTCAATTGCACCTTAACTTGATCAACATCGGTCCCAATTTGTCATTTATATGCTTTTATTCCATAAATATGCCTATCAATAATAGGAAATATTTTAGCACTAACATAATAATGATTTAGAATTTCAAGGAGAAAAAAATATGTATATGATAATTTTTATACAAATATGTTTAGTAAATAAGAAAATTACAAAGTAAGCAAAGAAGTAAGCAAACCTGTAACTTTTAAACTTGTTAAAACCTGTAGATATAGATCTCAAATTTTAGTATCAAGTATAAAACGCATGCCTAGTCAAAAATTTTCTTTTACATTAATAAAAATATTAATCCATTGTAATACCCATCGATTCAAGCTATGACAACAATCTCTTGCAAGAAAATAATAGAATATAATTGTGTATGATAAATTATTTGTGGTTCAATCTCTTCTTGTGACTCGTGATGTAACTTTTAATGAAAAAAATCTTTCCTTAAGCTAGTTCAGTTACTACTTGTGAGACTACTAGGGCTGGACATTCGGTATTTCGGTTCGGTTTCGATTTTTTTTTTCGGTTTTTTTGGTTTTCGGTTCTTGTACAACATGTACTGAACACCGAATCGAAATAATTCGGCTCGGTTCGGTTTTTATTATTTTGGTTCGGTTTTTGTTAATTCGGTTTTTTGTTATGGGCCTGCTTAGTGGGCTTTTTAAAATTTTGTAAATTTTTTGTTTATTTTATTTATTTTATTTCTTTTTGCTTATTTTACTCTGTTTTTCAAATTATTGTATGATTCAAAATAATAAATTGTCGTTAACATTGAAATTTACCAGTCGTTGTTGTGCTACGGCTGCCTGCTGGTCGATTGGCAGCTGCTACGTGTTGCTGGTCGCCGGAACGGTCGACGCTGCTATAGTCTGTAGACGACTAGACGTGGGAAGTGGGAACGGTGATTTTTGCCTTTGGGAAGTGGGTTTGTAAAGTTGAAAAGATTGAAAAGACAAACTTTTGTTTTTAATTTTAAATTATAATATTTATTTTTAAATATTAATAATTAATATAATATTAATATATATTATAATTTAATATATTTCGGTAAATCGAAATACCGAATTACACAAAAATTACATACCGAAAACCGAACCGAAAAATACAAAACCATATACCGAATACCGAATCAAAAACCGAAATACCGAAACCGAATTACCAAAATAATTCGGTTCGATTCGGTTTTTCGATGTTTATGCCCACCCCTAGAGACTACTACTTCGTTGGATACTCCTACTATGCAACATGATCACTCAACCTATATTGACTCAAGGGGGAGTGTTGATATTGAGCCCAACATCGATGAAGACAGTAGCACGGATATTGCTTCGCCCGGTCCTACTCAGGAGGAAAATATGAACACAAGTTCTGCTAGTATAGTTACAGAAACTTCTACTACTGTGGGTGATGCTCTTGGTCGGGGACATCGGGACGTAAAGTTTCCAGTAGACTAAAAGATTACATATGTTCTACAACTCAATGTCATGTTATTAGGTGCACAAATACCCCAACGCAATGCTCGTCACCCACTAAGTCACAGTCCTCAGGTACGCCGTATCCTATAGCTAAGTATGTGACTTGCAATAATTTTTCTTCTAGGCACAAGTATTTTTTGGCAGCCGTGACTACAGGTACTGAACCCACAATGTTTAGTGATGCTGTACATGACCCTCTTTGGCAACGTGCTATGAAAGAAGAAATTGATTGGAAAAGAATGGTACATGGACATTAGAGTTTCTTCCTCCATGTAAGAAGACTACCGGATGCAAATTGGTATATAAAATTAAATACAATTCTGATGGTACAATTGAACGGTATAAGGCTCGACTTGTGGTTCTTGGTAACAAACAGGTGGCTGGCATTGATTATAATGAAACATTCGCTCCGGTGGCTAAAATGGTAACTATACGAGTTTTCCTCAGCATTATTATAGCTACAAATTGGGAGTTACATCAAATGGATGTTCATAATGCATTCTTGCATGGTGATTTAGATGAAGAAGTTTATATGGAACTTCCACCTGGATTTGAAACCTCGATTCAAGAGAAAGTGTGTCGTCTCCGCAAATCTTTATATGGACTGCGACAAGCTCCAAGAAATTGGTTTGCCAAACTCGCTGCTGCTTTAAAGACATTTGGTTTTGTTCAATCATATGTAGATTATTCTTTATTTTCTTATATAAAGACTGGTTTGTCATTACATGTTCTTGTCTATGTCGACGATCTAATCATTGCAGGAGACGATTTTATTGTTCGCTCCAAACAATATTTGCATCAGTGTTTCCACATGAAAGATCTTGGGCCATTAAAATATTTTTTGGGAATAGAAGTGGCCAGAAGTCGAAGTGGTCTGTTTCTTTGTCAAAGAAAATATGCCCTCGATATCTTGAGTGAATCAGGTCTTCTTGGCGCCAAACCTGCTAGTTTTCCTATTGAGTAGAATCACAAACTTGCATTGGACAACAGTAATGATTTTGTTGAACCTGAGAAATATAGGTGATTGATCGATCGGCTAATTTATTTTACCATCACTCATCCTGAATTATGTTATTCAGTTCATATATTGTCTCAGTTCAAGCATCGTCCTAAGGAGAAACATTGGGAGGAAGCACTTCATGTACTGAGATATTTGAAGGGTAATCCAGGTCAGGGAGTTCTCTTACGAGCTGATAGCAACTTGCTCTTAAATGCATATTGTGATTCTGATTATGCAAGTTGTCCAGTGACACGACGCTCTATAACTGGTTATTTTATTTTGTTGGGGAATTCACCTATTTCATGGAAAACTAAAAAGCAACATACTGTCTCTTGTTCTTCAGCCAAAGCGGAATATCGGTCTATGGCTGCAACGGTGTGTGAGTTGAAATGGTTTGTTACGATCCTTTGGCATCTTTTACAAGGATCCTATTCATTTGTATTGTAATAGTCAAGTTGCCTTTCATATATCTTCAAATTCAGTTTTTCATGAGCGTACAAAGCATATTGAGGTTGATTGCCATTTTGTTCGTGATGAAATAGCAGCTAGTCACATAATTGCATCTCATGTGCACACTTCTCAACAATTAGTGGACATATTTACCAAGGCGCTGGGCATTTTGTATCTACTTCGCAAGTTGGGCATTTGTGATCTTCATGCTCCAACTTGAGGGGGAGTATTAGTAAGAGTGTACTATTTTAGGAAGATGTATATATTTAGGAGACTATTACCTTATTTACGATAGTTTTCTTGGTTAGCAAGGTTTAGGGATTTGTATATGACTTTGGCTACAACGTCTATACAAAGGGACAATCGTCACCTTCTGCAAATCCTTTCATTATGAGGTCCTATAAGTGGTGTTTAGGGAGGGTGAAGTATATGTAGCGTTATCCTTAGGGGTAGAGATGTTGTTTCCGATAGACTCTAAGCTTAAGTAAAACTTATATGAAACAAGTAGGAAAAGAAAATACAGTAAGGAATACCAGTAGCAACAACAATCAATATGAAAACCGATAGAATTTAAGTCTAAGTTGTTGTTGTTAGAAAATTTCGTAAGGGTATATTTGTAAACCTGATTTAGATTGCTTATGCTTTATAACTTTGTAATCTTAGTTTTGCAAACTGTAGAAATTCGTCTTCGTGTTAAGGATTTGGAAGGTTTCATTCTAGATTAAGTTTGCTTGCTCCGGGTACCATTTGAACGTAGGAAAAGATTTTGGACTCTGTAAATTGAAGCTCCTGCCTTCTAACTTGTTAGCGCGCATCTACAATGTAGTCTTAGGGGATTTGAGAGTCTTGTTTGCCAGTTGAGTGAACCCCTTTTCATTCTAAGTGAATTTTGTGAGGTTATTTCTCTTGATATTTTGTACTCTCTTTTTTATAGTGGATTGCTCATCTTCACCTGTGGATGTATGTCGGTTGACTGAGTCATGTTAGGTTATTGTCTCTTTTGGTATTTTTCTCATTTTTTTCTTCTTATTTGTCGTCTTTCAAGATTGCTTTTCTAGCTTCCGCATAACACCTAATTATTTTGGTCCTAATGGCATCTTCCTATCACTTTACAAGTCAATGTCACATATCACACGGTATCAATGAAATGAAACAAGATAGAGTTGTCTAAAGTTGAAAAAAGGAGTTACTCTACTTTCAGAATATGGTTAGCCTTAGTAATTGTAAATGTTGGTGCTTTATTTATCGTGTCAAGTTCTAATTAAAGATCTTTATTTATAACTTGCAGGATTAATACTAATCTAGAATTTAAGATGGCTGCAAAGCTTTGCAGTGAAGTTATAAGTAGTATAAACTTGGTGAAGAAAAGACATTTGGGAAATTCGGTGAATAATGAATTGGAAGGTGCTAAAAAACAGCTAAAGTTTGTACATATATTTCTCAAGCAATTGGAGATACATAACCCTGAGAATAGGCTTTCTCCATAAATTAAGTCATTATTTGAAGAAGTTGAGAATGACTTTTATGATTTTTATTTTCTTTTTATGAATTAGAATATTCAACTTGTGTGGAACGATAGTAGAACGAAAGACAATCAAAGAGACGGATTACGGTGACTACTTTTCAAACCCTAGGTCGGCAGGCAGCAGTCATGGCTACTACAGCCACTGGACGGCCTCCTTTTGAGGCAGTCCATCCCGCCCCACCACCCCAAACCACCACATATACCACCCTTTTCAATTCCATTACTATAAATCCTAAACAATCTACCCTAATTAACTCAAAAGTAATTGTAAAATCAATCGAAATAATTCATGGAGAACCTACTATCACGTTTTCAATGGAGAAAAGGCAAGACTTTATGATCGAAGAGAGATTACATCAAGCAGTGGTGTTTAAATTATCCCATGGTGCGCCAGATTTGAAGGTATTAAGGTCAATTTTACTGAAACATCTTGGGACCAAGGGCAATTGTTTAATTGGATTACTTGCTCCAAGACAAATTTTGTTGAGGTTTGATCTATATGAAGATTATGTACTAGCTTTATCTCGCTCAGTTAATTATCTTCTCTACAATGGAAAGGGGCACCAATGTAGGGTTTTTCCATGGTCCATTGAATATAACCCTAAGGAGGAAACGACGTTAGCTGTGGTTTGGATTTCTTTACCGAACTTATCTCCAGATTTGTGTCACGCTCCGAGCCTACACCCTGGGCGGGACTGGCACTTGAAGACCATTGCTGGTCCCAAGCGAACCCTTGGCTTGGCTTACTTAACTCAGCGGAAGACAATATTCATATTGATCAATAACACTTAACTGAACTGAATAATAAAATAACTGCAAATGTTTAAAGGTTAAACATTCAACTTGGCCAAATGTGGCAACCCAAGTCTTAACAATAAGGACTAATAATGAAAAGACTCAAAGGACTAACATATGAGTATCTATGAAGCCTCTAAAACAACTGAGATGGATGTTGGGATAAACCCCACAACATCATAATGAACTAACTGGAAAGCAATGAAAATAGATCCTCCGAAATGCAATGAGGCTCACCGACTGACTCTGAACTGCTCACTGGATCAACGGTGCGCTGGAATGCCGATCCTAGTTACCTGTGTCTGCATCATAAGACGATGCAGGCCAACTGGCATCAGTACATTGAATGTACGAGTATACGGGTTGGAATGCTAAAACAACATATGCTTGAAAGGAATCTGAAAGAAACACTTACCTTGACTCTTCTCAACTCATGAATACTTAACTGAACTCATTTCAATATAAAGCAGTTTAAAACAAGTGCAATATAAAGAAAAACTTTTTAAAAACATGGTGTCAACTCTGTGTGTATGCAAATATACAATTTAACTCTGAGATGTATGTAGAAATACAAATAAATTAATGTATATAAAAATACAATAACTTCTGTGGGAGTTTCTCTAACTGACAACCATCACATAAGAGCTATAGTGATGATACAACGATCTACCTCACGCTAGTGCATCCTCTACCCGGCCAAAGGTATAGGACTTGAACTACTAAGTGGATCCACTAGTCTATTGTGAAAGGGTTCATCTAAAAAGTATGACCCTTTTCTACCCATGATGGCTACATGGTTTATGGGGGCTATGAGTTGTTTGAACTCTCCCCCATATCGGTGCTCAATACTACTCCCAAAATATACTAGCTCTTTATGTTTTAAAAATATACTTCTTCTGTGATTTGAGATTAGTGCTCAAAAACTTAGCTCAAAGGCTATCTTGAAAATCTTTGTTTCCTTTCTTGCTTCATTTAGAAAGCTATAACTCTTTTCTGAAAACTATCCCGAAGGCTCTTTGGAAATCTCAGTTTCCGTTCTTATTTAAATGTGAAACATTTGTAAATCTCTTTAGGAATACATAGTCCCCATATACTTCTTTGAAAAAAAGAACTTCAACTTTACTTCTTACTGAACTCAAAACTTAAGTCTTAAAACAAAGTTAAAACATTTGTGAAAGACTTTTGAAGACTTTAAGAACTCATCTTAACTTGACTCTTGATTTCTCTTGACTTTGACCTTAACTGCTCTTGACTTGACTCTCAACTGATCCTTGAATTGAATTATGGATTCAAGGATTTTGATTTGTGATTAGAAAGATCTTATGTTGTTTAGGAATGATTTGAGATTGCTAAACATGAGAAGAGACTGAAAATCAAAAATACGAAGGTGGGTCCGCGACGCGGAGGCATAATTTAATTTTGGTTTTGAAAATGTCTTTTGAGGCAGAACACCTCGTGTCAGCTCCGCAATGCGAAGCTGAAATGTTCAAATCTGGGCACTAGGCGCGTGACGCGCGGTCACTCTCTAATTTCGTCTGATGAAATTTCTTCTTCGTTTCCCAACCCCAATTAACTCAAACTCGGTCCTTTTTCTCAAATTACTTTTAGATACATATACCCAGCAAAAGTACCTAAGAACCTAACTCAAAACGACCCTATGATGCGACGTAACGAACTCAAAAACTTCCCAACTCAGTCAAATTCAAAAACGATATATGAATTTAAGAATAGATATCAAGATCATCAATATTCAAATGCTTTTAGGACAAATCCAACTGAAATAAACATGCTCGACACGTGGGAGAGCGATCCCAACATTATGAGAGCCTCACATACCTGGTAGAAGTAAACCCTTAGCGAAAACACCAACTTTCTTGATCGATATTGATGAATCTGCCCTTTTTCTCCTTCTTCTTCTCTTCTCCTTTCTCCTTAGCCCTAGCGTGAAATCCCAAATTCTAAAACTGACTAAAATCTGATTTGACCCATATTAAACTCCTAAAAAATGGATTAAAATAATAGGGCAATGAAAAGACTAAAATACCCCTTAAAATTCCGGATTGGACATTCCTTAATCCAACAGCCCAACTTCCAAAGAGAATAACTCACTCATACAAACTCGGAATCGCGCAAACTTGGCGGCACTGGAAAGATCATTCCAAGGGCTTTCCAACCATATCTGGAATCACACCTAACTCATACTGAGCTAGGAATTATGGCCGTTTGAAGTTGACCAAAAACTCATTATAACTTAAAGATTTTCCAGATTTCCTCATTCTTTCCAAAAGTAACTATTTCCAGATTTTTAAACTTCCTTCTAGTTCTTTCTAGTTGAGAGATGTTACAATTGTTTGCAAAGAAGTCTTTGTTGTCTATAGCATCAGCATTTGGGAAACCAATAGCTATAGATAAAACTACTCAAATCAAGTCAAGACCTAGCACGGCTAGGGTCAAGGTTATACTTGATCTAATGGAAAAGCTCCCAAATCGTATAAGGTTGCAGTTTGTGGATGGAAAATCTGGTAAGTTGATCGAGGTTTTTCAAGAGATAGTATATGATAATCTACCTTTGTATTGCAATTATTGTAAGCACCAAGGTCATGATGAAGATAGTTGTCGTTTGATTTTGAAAAGAAATCAAAATAACAAACAAATTGATGATATCATTGAATGTGCTTTAAAAGGTACTACCAATAGTGAAAAGTATCAAGGCGATGCGAGAGAGATATTAAATGAAAAAAGAAAGACTGTAGATGTCAATCAAAGTAAAGCTACTTCTTTAGATCGACAATTGGTTGCTTCCACTTTCGAGCAAAATCGTGTAAACTCAATGGATGTTGATACAAGTAATATTGGTGTTCAAACAACTACCGAAAATAAAAGTGATTGTAATAACCAACAGGCTGCTACTAATGAGGTGCAATCAAAAGAAGTTGAGCTGAATTTGATGTCTAAAGCAACTAAAAACGCAGGGGGAACACCAATAGTTGGGGTTGATGCGCCGCGAGTTGATTCAGGGCAAAAATAATGGATACATCTGATGTTGAAGATGCTGAAAATTCTGGGCAGCATGTTTTGCAAGTTGAAAACGAGAATCCAACTAAATATTAGACACTGGTTGCACACAAAAAATCAACTAGTAGTCGGAGTCTTTCCCATACTAGTCAAAATAATTCTCCATGTAGTGAAAAGGGTCCGACTGGGAATTTTCATGACAGTGAGAAGAGGCAAGATACTAGTAATGCCTCAAGAGACCTATTATGTTCGAATAGCTTTGATGCTTTATTGAAGACTACTGGAAAGCAAGTAAGGTTAACAGAGAATGACCACGATTTGATCCAAGAAAAACAAGTCTCACCACCTGCTTTAAATAGCAAATTAAGTCCAGAAGCTCCTGTATTTGTGCCTAAATGTGTGCTTGCAAGGAAGAATGAGTCAAGTGCCTTAGTGTCAAATACAATTGATTTGGGTGAGGATTCTCTTGATGAAGATGAGGAAGACAATATGTTGGACATTTGCTTTGATAGAGTGGCTAGGAAATGGGATATATCACCTAGGCAACAAAGAAGTGGAAGCAACAAAAGCAAAAAGAAGACATATGGAAGGCAACATAGTTGGGACGGTAAAATGACTGAGGAGTTTGTTCCAAGGCACCTACTGATGCGACAGACAAAGCAAAACCATTTGACAGTATCAATAGGTTCAACTAGATCCAATAAATCCATAAAGAAGGTATGAATCATCAAGTGTTGTTAGATAAGTTTGAAGAAGAAGACAAGAGAAAAATATTTCAAGTTACTTTTGATGGGTAATCAATCTTTTTAAATTCATGCTTTAGTAATAGAAAGTTTGAGGCTGGTAACTCAACTTTCTTCTTGATTGACATATTTTTACATTATTTAAGCATCCTCGTTTGTAATATCATCATGGAGTGTATTACAAACTCTGTGATGATCAGAAAATACTTAGTTCTCTCTAGCTATTATTTTCTTCATGCTTGTTAGGTATTTCATTAGGATTAGTAAGGTAAGGTTTAGCCCTCCTTGCTTGTACTTGTCCCTATTGATATTTTTTATGTTTAATAAAAGACCACTAGAATTTATCTAGTGGTAAAAAAAAAAAGAATATTCAACTTGAAGAAAAAAAAAAGAAAAGAGAATGACTTTTATGAGATATGTTGCCATATGGATGAAGAAGGCCGGACAAAGGTCTCAATCAAAATGACTTCAAAGGTGCTGAAAAAACTAAACCCGGCGTAAATAATCAGAGGCGTATCCAAGATTTCGGTAAGATGGGTGCACGAATACGAAAAAATGCTTCTTAAATATAAATTTGATCGATTTGACTTTTAAGTTCTTAATATGAACCATTAAATTTTAAAAATTATAAGTCCAAAATATATAATATTAGTAGTTTTAAATTTTAATATACACATTTGATTTGATTAAATAAAAAAATTTATAGTGCTAAATTTTTTTAAGAATTTTCAATGTAACACACTTGAAAATTTTGAAAGATTTAAGAAAAAACCAAAAGAAAAATTAGTTGAAACGCCAAAAGTATAATGATAACCACTTGGAGAGGTGTTACTCAAAAACAGAAGATAGATATAAGATTTAAATTTTTATCCTCACTCAGAGAGGTGCACCCTATCCTATCATCATCATATTATTAAATGATACTTTGAACGTGGATTCACATATCTATATTTAAATATTTTTTTAACATATAACACTACTATATATAATCTAGAGAGGGGAGCATGGGTTCACGTGAACCCACAGCACCCCCTGTAGATACGCCCCTGCCGGCGTTCATTGCTAGGCGAATAAAAGATTCAAGGCCATTAAGATCAACTATCGGAATCACTGCCGAGATGATGACATTTGTACGTAGATTCTTTGCTTGAGAGTGTTCTTGTTCTATGGAACTGTATGAAGGATTTTATTGTCCCTCACATCACGAAAGGCGAAGTTCTTGAAAAGAAGCTGATATCTCTGAGATTCCTCATGTTTGCTGCATATTCTTTCGTCTATGAGCACGAGACAATAATGAGTGATCTCTTGACCCATGCTGAGGATGTAGCTTACACTGCTGAGTTTTCTAAACTGCTGGAAACATTAAATCCTGTTAGGCCTGAATTGAGACAGATGTATAGAGTGTCTTTGGGATCTTTCCTTGAAGATATTGTACACCACCGCGATATGCATGAAGAACTCAAGGACCTCGCAGAACGTGTTCAAGAGATCGTTAATAGTTCAAAGTATATCATTTTCTTTTCTGTCTGAGATAATCCTGTTTGGTATCACTTGTTATATCTTTATGATGTCAAACAAGTGGTTAAGTTTGTTGAAGAAGAGGCGAAAATAATTTGTTTTAAAGTCCCAGACTCTTCACTCTTTGGCTTCCCCCAAGACCAGTGGATTAGGATTCCTCAATTGTTTTTTGGGCAAGTTGGAGGAGCTGTTACATTCTAAGCTTGACTTAATTACCGAACTGAAGCATCAAATTGGAAGATCGTTTCTCAATCATTTTTCAGAGAACAATGGTGAGCATGATGAAGTTTATGGTCTTGTAATAAGTGTTACTGAAAAGGCACAAAGTAGGCATGCCAGGTTTGGGCAAGACTACTCTTGCCGAGCAGATTTACAATGATCAGATAGTTTCCTATTACTTTGATATTCACGGTAAGCGTCAAGCATATTCATGGAGAGGAGAATTGTTACTTACTCTTTTGAATGATGTTGAGCCTTCTAATCACACGAAGAAAGCAGATGATCAATTAGCTAAAGAGTTGTGTCAAGTTTTGTTGACGAAGAGATTCTTAATCCTCATTGATGATGTATGGGACACAAAAGCATGGGACTATTTACATATGTGCTTTCAGGGTATTAAAAATGGTAGTAGAATAATCCTAACTACCTGGCTCTCTGAGGTGGCGCAATATGCTAAATGTGAAAGTAATCCCCATGATCTTCCTTTACTGAGAGATGATGAGAGTTGGAAGTTATTACAGAAAAAGGTTTTCCATGGAGACAACTGCCCATCTGAACTTGGAGATGTGGGCTTTCGGATAGCAAAAAGTTGTGGCGGATTGCCTCTCTTCATTGTGCTAGTAGCCGGTGTTCTGAAAGAGAAAAATAACAAAGCAAATTTGTGGAAAGAAGTAGAACAAAGTCTAGATGCACTGAACATCGGTAGCTTGGAAGAGAGCATGTCGATAATTGGATTCAGTTACCTGAATTTGCCCCATCATCTGAAGCCTTGCTTTTTGTATTTTGGAGGATTTTTGAGGGGCAAAAGCATTCACGTCTCGAAATTGACAAGGTTATGGTTGGCACAAGGTTTCGTACTTGAAAAATAAGGAAAAAGGACTAGAAGATGTTGCACAAGATTTATTGAAAAACCTTATTAGTAGAAATCTAGTCATGGACATGGAGAAGAGGTTCAATGGCAAGTTGAAAACGTGTCGTGTTCATGATCTATTGCACAAATTCTGCTTGGAGAAGGACAAAAAGAACTATATATACTACTCACTCTGTTTCAATTTGTTTGTCTGGTTTTGACTTGATATGAAGTTTCAGAAAAATAAAGTAGACTTTTGAATCTTGTGGTCTTAAACTAAAGATAGAATGTACCAAAATGTCATTTAATCTTGTAGTTTTGAACATGTCATGTGGAAAGTTTAGAATTAAAAAGTTGCCAATGCCACCAGTGATGATCAGTATACTACAATGGCGCGTGATATCTCCTTCATCCTTAACAGCTTCAAACTTGTTAAGGTATTGGATTTGGAATCAATCAACATTGGTTATACTTGGAGGTTCTAAAGTTACTAAACAAAGCCTTTGAAGGAGTTCAATGTGAATGATACAGAGTTCCCTGAACTCAAATACTTAAAATTGGACAGCCTCAACTTTTCTCAAATGGTCGATTTCTGAGGATTCGTTCCCTAGTCTTGAACGTTTGGTTTTAACAAACTGTAAGAGGCATGAGAAAATCCCTTCTCATTTCGAGGACGTTGTTTCTCCAAAAAGCATTGAAGTAAATTGTTGCAGCTGGTCTGTTGCTAATTCAGCAGAGGAAATTCAAACAACGCAACGTGAAGATATGGCAAATGATGCGTTCACAGTTACTATACAACCTCCTGATTGGGATAGAAGGTCATCTCCTTGACTCTTATCTGGTATGTCAATCCTTGCCATGTTTACTGTCAGATGGTCATTTAACTAATAGTTATTACTTCAGAAAGTCGTCTTTCTTCTTTATTATTTCAATCTTCTTTCAACAAAGAAAATGACTTTCTGAGATAATAACTATTAGTTGAATGACCAACAAATCAACACAAGGAGTACATTTCCACTCATTCATATTTGTTTTGCAGCGGAATATGTTGATTTGTCAGTGTTATACTCGTGTTAGTTGCCTTCTCTTCCCCTGAATGGAATCCTGAGCTCCTTGTACGGCCTGGACAATCCTCGTCTCTATGAGCTAGCTTCTGGGGTGTGAGTTAGACCCAAGGCCTAATTTGACACGTACCTATTGGTCAATTTCGTTGCCATATTTTAGCTAACTGGATAAATGTAACTTGTAATTTTTATAACAAAAGATCAATGTATAATGAAGTTTGTTGGCTTAACATTTAACACTTTGAATGTTAATTTGAATTGTTTCATTCTCACATAAACATTTGCTTCCTGAACTTATATGTCACTATATCAACAGTGACGGATCTAGAGTACGATGTACATGAGGTTCACGGGAATCTAGTAGCTTTTGCTTAGATTGGTATTAACTTCAAATATTAGATCCGCCTTTATATATCATAGAAAGTATATACTGAGTATACAATATATCTAGCCAAAAGTCATAGAAAGTAAACATTGACTATACATATAGCTTACCTATACATGAGTTATACATTGACTATACATTATGATACACTCAAAAAATTGAATCTAACTTAACTATACATGAAGTATACACTGATTATACATGAAGTATACACCGACTATTAATCTTTAGCATTTTTAATGGTATTCATTAACAAAATAATAAACGGTATTATTAGTATCTTAAAGCGAATTATAAGCAAGTGAGGTTGTTCTAATGAAAAATATTTAAAGTTCAACGTTCAGTTTTTGTACTTTTTATGTTTCTATTTGATTTTCAATAAGGTTTTTTTTATTTGAAATAAATGGCAAGTGAAATTGTTCTCAATCTCCATCAGAAGTTCAAGAGATTATTTTTTTTTTCAAAATAAAAACAGTAGAAAGAATAATGGTTTAATTAAACTTGTTTTAAGTTCGCAACATACATTTACTAAAAAGAATCATTATTTTTCCATTAAAATTTTCCATTATAAAATATTCCGTGGCTAATTTTTAAAATAT
This sequence comes from Solanum acaule, assembly GCA_036250505.1. Lineage (NCBI taxonomy): Eukaryota > Viridiplantae > Streptophyta > Magnoliopsida > Solanales > Solanaceae > Solanum > Solanum acaule. The sequence goes on along the minus strand of JAJOOR010010634.1, from coordinate 5,274 downwards.
TTTGATAGAATTATGTTTTATAACACAAATTTTCATCGATTCACCCTTAATTTGTTTCTAGTTGTGATACAACTTCAGACATAATGGTCTGAAGTTATTTATCTTATATTCAAGGTAAGTTGGTCCCAGTTGATATTTATGTTCTTCAATTTTAGATATGCATAAGTACACACTTAAAATTGTGTAAAGTAGAACAATTAGACACATGTATCTTATGTAATGTCGTCACATGTGTATTATATCACGTAGAACATGTGTATCTACATTGTGCACACCCAAAATATTGAAAAGCATAATTATCAATTGAGGCCAAATTAAATATCACGTTTATATATTATATAGTATATTCCATACAAATATATGCACCTCTTTCCTTCCTTCAAATTCCACTCAATACACCTTTTCTCTTCACGGTCAAGAGTTACTATAAAATAATTTAAGTTGTTACACATTTTAAAAAAAAATGAAAATATACTCTACTATATATAATATTTACAATTGTATAAAGAAGGACATAATTCAACAACATTAAAGAAAAATGATTGTTTTCGAACGGTAGGTTAGTGTTACTGATTAGATAGAACATCATGCACCCACAATTCAATAATCGATAAGTCCATATAGACTTTAAGATTTTGCACACAAAATATATGTGACGCTCATAATGGAGAGCAAATCTCTGAAGGAGTGTCTCACATCACAATGAAAGAAAAAAAAGTTAATGACCTTATATATAAGAATGAGTTCATAATCAATTCTTCAAATGGAGTTAATTAAATTACCTCGAGGAACAAATTTATATCGATGATTTAGATCCAAAACATACAATATCTTAACAGTTAGACCATACTGTTACATAATAGTTCTAAAAGATTGAAAATTACGTGAGTGGTTGAATTGGCAACTTCATGATGATAGTGTTGTTGAACTTTTACCATGCAATTTCTTGGGGGGAAACTGTCTTTCAATTAAGCAACATAATTACTATGAATATATCTTTCCCTTTTTTCTTTTTTTTTGTGTGTAGTCCCTATATATATAGACTATATAGTTTTCATGACCTTACTAGTTATAAGTTATATACAACTGACAATTTTCAGAAATAGCTAACTTTAGGCCGCTCCTTAGCTACAGTTTCAATATTTACAATTCGTAGCTACGTATTAAAATTAAATTAATTAAGATAATGAAAACTGCATCTACCAAAATGGAAAAAAATAATAACAAGGAACTTAGAAGATGCATTACATATTTAATCCCAATAGACAAATTCAAGTGGCCCAACTCGATCAAAACGTTACAGTATATTAAAAAAAAAAAATCGAGTCCACCATTACACATTTTTAATAATAAAAAAAAAAGAATAGAACAAGTACCACTACATATTTATAGTGAAGTAATAAGTACTTTTTTATTTTTAAATAAATGTTTTGGACTCGAATTTTTAGAGTAAGATTACGTTTTGTAGGAAGCGGTTTACCCCCTATAATGGAGTTTCTTAGTGGCCGAAACGAATTTAGATTAGTCGCTCATTTATTTATAGAGGCGGAGGTACAGTTTTAATTACAAATTAGGCAAAATTTAGTAACTTTGATTTTGTTTCCAACCTTTCCATGAGTTCTCACCTTTTAGCTCCTTAATAACTCGAAGTCACAACCTTAAAATTGAAGGTTGAGAACAGTGACGAAGGCAGAAATTTCACTAAAATATATATCTCTAAATAGTCTTTAACCTATATATACATAATTATTTTCATCCCACGTTATAATTTTTCGAAAAAAATATTCATGCTAACCACCCTTAATTCGGTTTATATAGATGCTTTCCACTTAAGCAACCGATAACTCCTTGGTCACTAGTTTTGATTGAACTTTTATATTCGTGTTAAGAAATTCGATTAATATATAAATAATTTATCAAAAAAATTATAATTAAATATCAAATGCCGAATAAAAAATCAAAATCAAGAAAAAGCAATTAGTTGACAAATCGCTTTCAAAGAAGAGTGTGAAGCATAGAAGAGAAAGCACATGGGATCAGTTTTTTAAGCTGAACACATCAAAACTCTTATATATGAGGGGCATGTGGAGGCAAAAAATTCGTTTACTTGTTTTTTTCTTTAAAATAAAATAATTTAATTTAATTTAGTGAATATTTAATTATATCATATATAAATTATTAAAAATTATTTTAAATTTTAAAAAAAATTCCAAGTATATGAGGATAGCAGAAACTAAGAACATGGATCCACCCTATTTCCAATGGGATTATTGAAACTTCCAACTAATAAAGTCATGTGATGCTGTGATGTTTCCTTCTCTTGTCTTTGCCTTATATATATATATAATAAAATAAAATATATATAATATTCTTTATTTTATTTATTTTGAAATAATTAATAAAATTTGTACTTGAAAAGGGGTCCCAATACCCTCAAAATATCTCTCAATCTCCATCATTTATTTCAGATATAGTTGTACAATATATATATCGGGATGGTGAAAGTAAATTTAGTGATGGATGCTCTATTTTGATATCATGTCAGATAAGAGTAAGATCAACATACACTCTATTATTCATAGAGTTTATTTAACTTTTCTTTTAAAGTACATATGATATCACATATTTTCACTAATTGTTTTAAGAATTGAAAATTATCTAGACACATTTGAATTTGAAATAAAATTAAGGACTAATAGTTCTTGATACTCCAAGTCCCACAATATTCATGAATAAACTAGGCAGCCAATGATACCCTCATCATAAACATACGTTTGAATGCATTAATATATATATATATATATATAACTTTTTAGAAGAAAAAATTTACCACAAAAGCAAAAGGAATCCCATGCATGTAGCTACCCACGACACTTCCATATTTATCAAAAAAAGAAGGGTACGAAAAAAAAAAGAATGAGTCACATCTATGGTCCATTAATTTCTATTTTTTTTGAAAAAATAAAATGGAGTTATCGTGTTTGTAAATGGTAAAAAAAATTAAAAAATTGGCTCTTCCGGGAAAAATCGCTTCCTTTTTTCGGGGACTTTTTCGCAACTCTTTATCACTATTTTGCTTTCTATAAAGCATAGTGTCAGTCTCCCTTACTTTATAGGGTAGGAGAAGGTATGAGAGAAAAGTACCACAAGAATAATAATTATAAATATATACTACTATACTATTTATTGTTAATAGTCTTATTCAGAAGCGGAGTCAGATTTTGAAACTTATTATAAGGTTCGAGATATTTCTCCTTTTAAATTACAAAATGAGTTTGATCAAATTCGTATCTCGAAGGCTTAGAGATATAAGTTGAATTCAATCAATTTGATAGAGTGATAGAAATGGATGAATCGTTAAATCAACAACAAATTTGTGGCAGCATGTGTTTGTGGTCAATTTTGGCACAGAAGGAAGGGACACTCTTTGCTGTATTCGAATATTATTCAATTTTCTATGGGTCCTAATGTTCCATGTCTAGTTATATATCTTATACGTTATTAATTAGAGTACTATCTAATTAAATACCTTACAATTAATGAAAAATTAATAATGTTTTTTTAAAAAAAAAATAGAGATTGAGTTGAATGTTAGTGACTACAAAAGTACAAATTATAAATTTATACCTATCTCATTGAATCAATCATTTTTTTTATTTGGTAATACATCACTTAATTTTAACTTCATGTTGCGATATGTGTATATAGGTTTCAAATTCGACCTTCTCTTTCCATTTACCTATTCATAAGGAGTAGCAGGATCAGAATTTTCGTTAAGTGGCTCAAATATAAAGAAATACACACTCAAAGAAGTGAGAGAATTCAACATTGACCGTATATATATTTATATATATAATAATTTTAATCTTGAATATACAATGTTATTTTCGCCGAAGAGGTTTTGGATGAACCCCTTGCACATACTTGGTTCCGTCCCTATTCGTGAGCCCACTATCTTTTCCTAAGATGTGTACGACCATTTCATCTAAAAGCTTAAGTGAGAAAGGACATAATACAATTTATTTACTAATTATGCCTCAAACATGCCTCCTCTCACATACAAATTTGATATTTTTTTGTCATTCAAGCACGTTGAATTTTTTTTTATAATGAGCGAGGGTGAAATTCAAATATCATGACCTGCTCTGATATCATATTGAAGTATGAGACGACTATTCTCATCTAAAATTTGTTAGAAAGAACAAAGTTTTATTTACTTTATTATGCCCCCAACAAAAACATATTCCAAATTAAACAATGGCAATTCTAAGAAAATGGTAATTTAAGGTAGAGAAAGAATAGAAATGTGAAAAGTACTGAAATTTTTTACAAACAATACAAATGGATTTTATATTCAAACAAGAAAAATAGGTTGTGATGTGAAAGCAATATATTAGGCAAACAAAAAAAATTAAAAAAAATTGTGGTGGTGTTGATAGAGACTTACAACCTCCTCTCTAATTTTTCATCAATGATAAATGTACACATCAATTAACCACTTTAAGTATTGTAAGGTCTCAATAATTTACTTGTGCTTACACTATTTTGTAAACCTAGCTTGTTCTTGAATCTTACAAGAAGAATCTTTTGTCCTAATCTTTCTATATTTGGTTATGACAATTTTTCCATGTAATATCATACCACATGACCTATGTAATCAAAACTTCTAATCTATCATGAATGTTCTATATATGTTCAATCAACAATGTACATGTTGAAAATTCCAATACTAATGAGTATTGGATATGGGGTCAATTTTGTACCAACTAATGTTATTTTATGTGAATCTTTAGGGTTCTTGAGTTTATTAATTAGGTATTGGTTCAAAATTCAAATAATAGATAAGTTTAGTTCACATGTCACTATTATACTTATAATAACTTATGTGTATATATATCTATGAAAATGTGCAAAATCTCACCAAGAATTGCATTTAGAATTCATGGAGTATTGTTCAAAAATTCAAAAAAAAAAATTGTTTAAAAATGTTATTTTTTTCAGTCAATTTTTTTTGCAAAAATGGAAAAACTATATTGAAGAAGTTATTCTTTCTTGGCATTTGGTTGAAAAGAAATTTCGCAGAAAAAGTTTGACTGGATTTTTAACCAAACATTAGGATCGTTTATTTATGTATTTTTTTTTTTAGTGGACTATTGGTGGACAAAATAGAAAGGGAACAAAATCACCAATAGTGGAATGAATGAGATTTCTTCATTCGAAAAATTCATCCTTCAAGACTTGAAAATAGACAAATTCCTGATTGAAAGTGTTCCC
>JAJOOR010010633.1:0-13603 GCA_036250505.1 Solanum acaule | reverse complement strand
GCAAAGGCGAAAACTAGAAATGATTTTCTTATAGAAGGCACAATTAGGTGTCCTTGTGCCAAATGCAAGTGTATCAAGTTATTGAAACCAGATAAAGTTGAATTTCATATTTTGAAGAATGGATTTATGGATAATTATTATGTGTGGACTGTTCATGGAGAGAATGAAGCCAATGTAGCTAGTGTTGATTTTCAGAATGCGTTTGATGGTGTGGATAATCCTGTAGAGAATAATAATGTTGAAAATTCTCGATTCAATGAAATGTTGAGGGATGCTTTTGGGATGTTCCCAGGGGTTCAATCAGAACCAAATGATGAGGCTAAGCGCTTCTATGGAGAGTTAACTGAGGATAGTCGACCATTATATGAAGGTTCAATGCATTCTAAGTTGTCTGTTGCTGTTAGATTGCTAAGTATAAAGTCAGATTATTCAATTTCTCAAGCGGGAATGGATTCTATCATTGGACCTATGGATGAGCTTAATCCAAGTAAAATTGACTTACCTAAAGATTTCTACACGACAAAGAAGATGGGTTCTAAGTTAGGGCTTTCATCAGAAAGGATTGACTGTTGTGAAAAAGGTTGCATGTTATTTTATAAAGATGATGTAGCTTTAGAAAATTGTAAATTTTGTAATCAAGCTCATTATAAGGAAGTCACAACTGTCAAAAGGAAGAAGGTTCCAGTGAAGTCAATGCATTACTTACCCCTTATACCTAGGTTAAAGAGGTTATATGCATCAATGAGCTCTGCTCCTCATATGAGATGGCATTACGAACATAAAAGGCCACCTGGTGTTCTATGTCATCCATGAGATGGAGAAGCATGGAAGCATTGTGATAGAGTGTTTCCTGACTTTGCTAGTGAACCTAGAAACATTAGGCTGGGATTATGTAGTGTTGGATTCACTCCATTTGGGGTCTCTGTGGCACCATATTCATGTTGGTCAGTATTTGTTACGCCATATAATCTCCCCCCCTGAGTTATGTATGACAAGTCCATATTTGTTCCTAACTTGCATTATTCCAGGTCCAAACAAACCAAAAAAATTGATTGACATATACATGCAACCTTTGATCGATGAGTTAAAATTACTGTGGAATCAAGGTGTGGAAACATATGATGTATTCCATAAACAAAACTTCATAATGCGTACTGCTCTGATGTGGACTATAAATGATTTTCCTACTTATGGAATGTTGTCTGGGTGGTCAACTGCTGGTAAGTTAGCTTTCCCATGTTGTATGGAAGACACAAAAACATTCAGATTAAAACATGGAGGTAAGAACTCATGGTTCGATTGTCACCGTCGATTCTTGCCAAAGGATCATGAATTTAGGAGAAATACTAGTGCATTTATGAAGAACCAAACTGATTTTAAAGATGCACCGGCAACTTTATCTCCTGAGGAAATGTGGCATAGAGTTAGGGATTTACCTAAGGTAACAAACTCTCCATCATCTAAGATACATGGTTATGGTGTTACACATAATTGGACAAAACAGAGCATATTTTGGGAGTTACCTTATTGGAAGCATAACCTTCTTCGCCATAATTTGGATGTCATGCATATTGAAAAAAAAAATTTGACAACATATTCAATACTTTGATGGATATCAATAACAAGACAAAAGATAATTTGAAGGCTAGGATGGACTTAAAAGAATATTGCAGGTGAAGTGAGTTGTACTTGACATACCTTAACAACAAGATTCAGAAGCCCAATGCAAGTTACACATTCACTTTGGATGAGAAGAGAGAAATTTGTGATTGGGTCAAGAATTTGAAGATGCCTGATGTATATGCTTCAAACTTATCTAGATGTGTTGATATGAAAGAAGGACAGTTGATGTCTATGAAAAGCCATGATTGTCACATTTTTATGGAATCTTTGATGCCTATTGCATTCAAGTCCTTGCATGATAGAATATGGAAACCCATCACAGAAATAAGCCTTTTTTTCAAAGAGTTGTGTTCTAGCACATTGAGGCATGGAGAGTAACATTTGCCTAGCTTTGAACAAGTTGGCAAAAATATTTCCTCCTGGCTTTTTCAATGTAATGGAACATCTCCCTATTCATCTTGTGCATGAGGCATGACTTGGAGGTCCAGTTCAAGGTAGATGGATGTATCCATTTGAGAGGTAAGAACTTTAAATTAGTTTTCTTTTTGTTTGAATTTTAAAAAAAAATTGTCTAAAAGTCACACTTTACAGGATTATTGGCAAAAGTAAAAGGACCATAAAAAAAAGATGGAGAATAGAGGGAGCAATGCGTGAAGCATATCGGGCTAGAGAAATGTCTAATTTTGATTCATATTATTTTGAAAGTGGAGTGCTATGCTTCAGAAATAGACCCAATCGACATGACGATGGAGGAATTATCGATCATTTGGCACCACCCTTTTCCATATTTAATTATCCAGGAAAAGGAGGTCCAAAATATACTCCAAAGCGAAAGTTAACTGAGATGGAGCTAAAGTCAGTTACAACACATGTATTATTGAATTGTCCCGAGGTCCAACCTTATCATAGGTACATATTTATATATTACCTACTTCTAAACAAAATTCATCATCCCTTTAACTAATTTAAGTTGTTATTTTGTCGGACAGTTATTTTGTTGGTACATATGGGAATGATGTTGTTTCTTCTAGGTTTTCAGACTGGTTCAAAAAATATGTAAGTGTTACCTAATACTAATAAGTATTTTCCCATCAATTATATGTATTTTAGAATTCTAAATTTTCTTTAATTCAATATAGGTTCATAATCCAGTTAATGTCGTGGATGTCGTGAATGTCCAATTTTTACGTGATATTTCTTGGTGACCTGATCATAGAGTTAGAATAATGTCTAGGTACTTCATCAATGGGTACAAATTTCATACAGAAGAATGGTGCAAAGGCAAGAAAACCAATAATAGTGGGGTGTGGGTTAAAGGTGAGGGGGATATTGATTATTATGGTGCGCTTCAAGAGATTATAGAACTCGAGTATGTTGTTGGTTGGCCAAAGATAAAGCTAGTGATCTTTCGGTGCAAGTGGTATGATCCTGATTCTAGTGGTACAAAGGTGCATCCTCAATACAAAATAATTGAAATTAATCACACGAGGCAATATCATTTCTATGATCCATTTATCATTGCATAAAATGTGAAACAAGTGTATTACGTTCCTTATCTTTTTGTGCAAGAATAAATCTTCGTGGCGTGTAGTTATAAAAAAAAATCCCGTGGAGAGAGTGGAGGTTGAGGATGCATTGGATGTAGCGTATCAAAATGATATATCAAGTGTTGAAGCAGTGGTGGATGACAAATTAGCAGGTGAATTGCAGCATAGTGAAGGCATCTATGAAGAATTTGATGTTACCGTCCTTCAATCATATCTGAATAATTATGGGGAAGGAACATCCAGAGCTAACGAGGAGGAATACCAAACTGATGAATATGAAATAAGTGATGAGGAATTACTTGAAGAAAATGAAATAAGTGATGAGGAATTACTTGAAGAAAATGAAATAAGTGATGAGGAAGAATTTGATAGTGATTATGAATCTAATGAAGAAGATTGACTTGTTTGATTTTTTTCTGATTGAGTATTCCTATATTGAAAGTGCTTCTGTTTTATCATGGAATGCACACTTAATAAGCCTTTCTTTTGGTAAAAATACTTTGTTTACAGTCTGATAAAAGTTGTACTTTGTTAGCAGTTAGGACTTAACAATGTTTAGCACCTCTCTATCTTATAACAACAACAACATACTCAGTGAAATCTCACAAGTTGTACTTTAAATATCACAGTTTTACTTTCACAACTTTTTTGTTATCAAAGCACTTTCATATTTTTCTTGCTTTATTCCAATGTATCTTTATGCATATTCTGAGTATCTTTTTAGGCAATGACGAAGACATCTGGAAAGTTTCGAAAGCATACAAATAAGAGGAAACAACACGATCACTTCACTGCCACCTACAAGTCACTCCAGTCAACCAAATGTAGGTCCTCTTAAGGCGAATTCATTGCCACCACCCGTTCCTCCTCAATCAACTTCACTGCCATTTGTCGCTCCTACTCAACAACATTCACTACCACCCGCTATAACTACTATGTCGACATCATTACCCCCTAGCTTTCCTCCTCTGTCGACCTCATTACCATTTTTTTAGTGTACCACCATGTGGGCCTATCCAAAATAACTCCACAACTTCTCATGGCAGGAGTACAAGTCTTCCTAATAATATTGTTCCCACACCTCATATAAATTCTTCTTCGAGTTGTCATATCAGTCAAAAAGGCAGCTCCTCATCTCTGCTTCCATTATCGACTCAAGTTGTATCTCCAGCATCATCGACACCTAGTATATCTAGGTCAAATATTGGAGGCACTGGACCAACATCACCATCTGTGATCAGAAGTACTACTACACCTGCTTGTGCAAAGATTCAATATGCTGGAGATATTAGAGAATATGATTCTTTTCATAGGCTAATTATTACCCCCGATGAGGATGGGTAAGTTATCTTGATGTTATTTTTAATTTGGAGAATGTACTTCTTACGTGAATTAAGTTTAATGCAGGTTTGCGCCATCATAACTTGGCTCGCGCATTGTTGCAGAATCTATTACACCATTCTTCGATGATGCTTGGGGTAGATGGAAAGAATTTCCCTACAATATCATAGAACAAATATGGAATCAATTTAAGGTCCAAATAAAATTTATTCTTATGTCAGTTATCAAATATTGAATTTTGAATGTAATGACATTTTTTTATGGTGCAGACGAACTATGTATGGCAACCATGTTATGAGAATAAAATAAATTCCATTTTTGAGAAGAATGCTCGTATACGAGTTACTGAAATGTTGTTTGTAGCTTGAAAAATAATGTGAAGCCCAGTTGGCTACTAGCAGACATATGGGTTAAATTTTTGGAGAAATGGAACACTCCTGAATTTAAGGAGAAGTGTGAGTGAGCAAAGGCAGCTCGGGCCTCCGTAAAGGATGACTCTTTACACACCGGAGGTTCTATGAGTTATGAAGCCCACAAACGAAAAATGGTCATTTTTTAATTGAATCTCCTTACTTTTAACTAAATGTGATTGAACTTGATATAACTTTTATTACAGACAAATTTAAAAGGTGCAGAAGTGTCTAATTCTGAGGTATTTGAGGAGACACATAAGAAAAGAAATAAGGATGGTACAAGGGGAGAATGGATAGAGCCACGTGCATAGGAGAAATTTGTATGTTATAACACTTCAATACTATTTCATTTAACATAATTTTAGAATCTTAGATCATCAATGGCAATAAATCAAAAAAGAAAAGCTGCAATTCGCCTCATCTCAATGGCAATAATCTATTGTTGCTTATAATTCGATTATTATATAATTTTATTGTAGTTACTGTTCAATATGCTTTGTCATGACTTGTGTAGTATTTTTCCTTGTGTAGTTCTGACTACTCAATAAAATATGTAGTTCACATGTCATTCTAGTTACTGTCAATATGTTTGTTAACTGCCACTCCAAATGAGCAATCTTACTTGCAATTTGGACTAGTATTTACTGTTCAGTATAGATGACTAATGTAGTAATTGACAAAAGATATGAAGTAGCTACTCTCATGATCAGTTTAAGGGTATATTTAAGAAGTGTTGACAAAGACAAGTTCCTTGGTGTCTGATGTATCAACTCATCCAGAAATTGAAGATGTTGAAACTTCAATTTCTTGAAACAAGATTTATGAGTCGATGGGGTTATTATATTATTTGGAAGGCATTTTTCTCAACTATTAGGGGAAAGGGAAGTTTGACAAAAACAAAAGGCTGAAGAAGTGTTCTTAAGAACTAGAAATCGTGGAAATCAGTTATCTGTATATCAATAGGTGCAACTACTTGAAATTTTTACTAGAAATGAGGTGATAAAAGGTTGTATTAACAAAAGTGCAGGATCTGTTGTTTATAATAGAGGTTTCTTTAAAGATGCTTGAGATGTAGTAAGGTATATACCATGAACATTGAAAGTAGCTTTAGGCCTTTTATTAATTTCATACTACTACAAGGCACCTTTAACGTGGTCGAAAATTTCTAGCACGATTTCAGCCAGATGCTGAAATAATTTGTTGAGAGGCTACAAGTTGTAACCAGAGAAATGCCTATGAAACTTTTGCTTCATTGAAGGGAAACATGTTGAATTCTTTTCCTCCTTTGTGATGGTCGTCTATTTTTACTTAATTGTGTATTATGTCTGAAATAAATAATATTATTGATTTATGTATACATTTATTTCAGGTTGGATTTCAGAGAGGCTTGGATGAATGGCATCAGGCACAACCTACTTCAGAGGCTGATTCCACATCATCTAGTGATATTACTTCAATATGGACAAATGTGGCAGGAGGTGTGAAGAAAGGTAGAGTTTATGGGCTTGGAGCACAACCTTCCTCGTTTCATCCATCATCATTGTTGTCTGGTGCTTCTACTTCTCAATCTTCAGAAGAAATGGAATCAGTACAAAGATAAATTTCAGAGCTTACAGAACGACTTCAATCATCTGAAGCTAACTTTGCTAAACTGCAGAAATTCATGGAGAAACATATGGCTGAATCTGATGAAAGTGAAGGGACCGACTATGATGAAGAGTAGATTGTTTTATGGTTGTTTAGACATTTTCTATGAGATTTAGACATGTTTTGAACTATTTACTTCCTTTTTGAATAACAACTTAATACTTATTAGATTTGATTTTGATGATGCTTGAGCTTTTAGACACGATTGAATTGAATTATGCAATTTGAATGTTTAGGAATGTATTTGATGTTTGATTTTATTGTTGAGTTTTTGTGGATGGATGATCGATAGTATTAATTTAGCAGGTGGTCTACCAAAGAAGCTAACATTTTTCAGTAGTAAAATGTAGTTTTGTCGACTACATTTTCATATAATTTTTTTTAGAAAATTAAAATTGTCGACTACAGTAATTAACAGATTACCTAAATAGTGAATAAATTAATTATGTATACCGACTGTAGTAGTCGAAAAAGTACTTAAATGATTAACAAATAAATTATATGCCGACCACAGTAGTCGGAATATATATTAATTAATTATCTAATTGTTCAACTATTACGATTACTGTAGTCGGCATTGTTTTAATTATTAAATAATTATTTTAATAGTTTCCGACTACAGTAGTCGGCCATTTAGGTACTTTATGGTCGGTTCTTGTTTTATACTTTCCGACTACCTTATTCATAAAATGTCAACTACTATAGTCGGTAAAGAATTTCCGATGTTCCAGATACCGACTACTATAAAGTAGTCGGAAGGTCATCGGAAAACCCGATTTTCCAACTACATTCCGACTAATTTTGTAATCGGCAAACATCGAATTTCTAGTAGTGTGCACCAAGGAACAAAGGTGAGTACAATAGTCAAAATTTATAGAATTTCAAAGCTAGACCTGCCCATTCTAAAGGTAGTATGACACAAGGGGGTAGTAAGCCTCATGCATGTACTAATGTGGTAGGAGCCACTCAGGGGTGTGTCGTGATGGCTCCACTGGTTGCTTCAAGTGTTGTCAGAACGGTCATTATATGAGAGAGTGTCCTAAGAACAGACATGGTAATTGTAATGGGGGCAATAGAGTCAAGTCCTCTTCAGTTGCTCCACCAGACAGAGCTGCATCTAGAAGAGCTCCTTCAAGGGCAGGCGGATGAGCAAACCGCCTATATGCTTTCACTTGTCGCCAAGAGCAAGAGGATTCGCCATATATTGTGACTGGTATGATCCAAGTCTTTAACTTTGATATTTATGCTTTGCTAGATCAAAGAGCGAGTTTATCTTTTGTGACTCCTTATGTTGTGATGAATTTTGATGTTCTTCCTGAGAAACTTTTTGAGCCCTTCAGTGTTTCTACACCTGTTGGTGAGTCTATTCTACTAGAGAGAGAGTCTATCGGGATTGTACCATTTTCGTCAACCACAAGAGCACCATGGCTGATTTAGTTGAGTTAGACATGATAGATTTTGATATCATTCTAAGTATGGACAGGCTTCATGACTGTTATGCCTCAGGTTATTGTACAACTCGAGTTGTTAAGTTCCAGTTTCCTAGTGAGTCAGTTATAAAGTGGAAGAGTAGTTCAGCAGTGCCTAAGGGTCATTTTATTTCTTACCTTAAGGTGAGGAAGTTAGTTTCCATCCTATATCTATTCCTCCATATAGGATGGCACCAACAGAGTTGAAAGAGTTAAAAAAGCAGTTGAAAGATCTCTTAGAGAAAGGTTTTATTCGACCAAGTGTCTCACTTTGGGGAGCTCCGGTCTTATTTCTCAGGAAGAAGGATGGTTCCCTTAGAATATGTCTAGATTACCGTCAATTGAACAAGGTTAGTATCAAGAATAAGTATCCTCTTCCGAGAATTGATGATCTCTTCGATCAGCTTCAGGGTGCCACTTGTTTTTCCAAGATAGATCTTAGATCGAGATACCATCAGTTAAGAGTAAGAGAATGTGATATTCCAAAGACAACTTTTAGGGCCCGTTATGGTCATTATGAGTTTCTGGTCACGTCGTTCGGTTTAACTAATGCACCTACATTGTTAATGGACCTTATGAATAGAGTATTCAAGCCTTATGTAGATATGTTTTTTATCGTGTTCATTGATGACATTCTAATCTATTTGAGGAATGAGGAAGATTAATGCTATGTAACGACCCAGGGGTAGCCCCTATATTTAACATCGCACATAGAACCCCTAAAGACTCCATGTAAACCGCTTAGCATATCACAACATAAGATAATAGAAAAGTACAAAAACTTAAAATATTTTTCAAAACAATCAAGGTTTCATAAAACAAAGCGGAAGTCTATTACACTTATCTCAAGCCATCTAATACGTGAAATGAGTTAGGGACACAACCCATACAAAATTTCTAACATAAAAGAAAGACATAAAAGGAAAGGGTGATCAAGTCCTCGATGCTATGAGGACTCAACAAAACTTCTCTTCTTGATCTACTATGAACCTAGCAACGAGGATGAAAGTCAATATCGCCAAACTCTACATTTGATAAGAATGTAAGCAAAAGTATGCGTTAGTACAATAATGTACTAAATATTATGGCTAGCATTAATAATCAACATAATCATATAAAAGGCATTAGTCAACATAAGCAAATACCATAATTATAAGAGACAATAACATAAGTCATAAGTATAATAGACATCATATTAAGACATAGGCTATAACATAAGAGATAATAATCATAACTTGTGAGCATAAGAGATACAAACATAGTCATAAGCATAATCAATGCATATAGAACACCATAATGTAAGAGAAACACTTCATAATTCACCTCAAGACAAGCTTGTGCAATGCATGAATAAGACCCCATAATCCCACCCATGCGAAGTAAAGCTTCTTGAGTAACCATAGTTCATAATTCATATTCTTGTTGTGGGAATAAGCCTTAACCGACATATACCATGTGAGATCAACATGGAATCCGGTGTCTACCCCACACCGAAAAGGGGTTGTTCTACTTGCCTAAGGTAGAACCATACTCTTAGCTTAGGTGGATCCAATAGCTAAGTAACCTGCGGGGGCACGTAACTTACGGGATAAGGAGATTGCTACTAGATACCCGGCCTCTACTAACGTCAGTGCATCCATCTCAAGAGATCACTTCTAGAAACCCGGCCTCTACTAACGTGAGGACTTCCATCTCATATCAATATCCACTCGGTGCTGGGCATTAATTCTCACGGAGTTCATACTAAGTCTTGACTTAAGTTTATATTCATGGAAAAATGTCTTGACACTCAATCCAACATAATTTATAAGATAACTCCTAGATCATGCATGAGAATAACCTTTAACCGTCCATGTCTTCATATAGATTCAATAGGTAAGAAAGCCTTTCAACCTTAGAATCATCATATAGTGATAAAACCTCTCACATCATATCATAATCATACATAAGTGTGTATATGAGAATAACCGTTCAATAACACAACAACTAGATCATGATCATATTCACTTTACTCTCAAAGTGTTCTTAAAGCATATACTGAAATCATAATTCATGAATAATATCATAATTTTCCCTTTCAAGGATCAAGGCTCATATAAATCAACACATCTAGAATGACTACATTAGACATGAATATAATCATAATTCAAGTAGTTCAATTACTACAACCATAATCTCATACTTCACCTCCTTGAGGCTCAAAACTTACTTTCAATCATCACACTTAGGGTTCAAACACTAGACATGGATATCATCATAACTCATATGATTCTACCACTTCATGCATTCAAACATTCATGAGGTAGATTAGGTGTGTAAGGTCCTTCCACAACATTTCTATCTAATAGTCTACAATTAGCATATAAGCTTCACTATCAAAGCCTTAACATTCATAATTCAACATATTAGCCTTACTCTCAAGAAATACTTCACATGGTCATCATATATGCCTAATTGTCAAGACAATCTAACCACATGCTTCATTCTTAAGCAATTATAATCACATATCATCATATAAACACAATATCAGTACTACTAATCATGATTCATCATATAAGCCCTAATCTAATCAATTCGTGTCTACAAGCTTTACTTTTAAGCAATTCATAACTAAGTGCTCTTATCTTAAGTAATTCATAAAGTAATTCATCAATCTTAGAATGTGACATCTAAGACCTCAATTTCTCTTTTCATGGCATAAAACCAAACTATATATATTTCACCCTAGAATCTCAGGTTAATAAAAAAATACATGCATAATCATACTAAGAACATGTAATTACATCCTAAACAATCATAAAAATCATAAACACCAATTATCCACTCAAATGGATCATCAACATACAATAATACCCATAATATAGAAAGGAACCCTAACTAGAATTGGGAATTCATCTTCACAGTTAGGGGAAACATAAGGGATTCATGGATGAAAGGAATTCATGAATGAATAAGACATCATACATTGATTTCAAATCCTAGAAAGCTTGAAATAATGGAGACTTGACCCTCCTCCTACTTTTTCTTCTTCTACTACTTCTTCTTCCTCTTCTTCTTCTTCTTCTTCTTCTCCTCCTCTTCCTCCTCCTCCTCCTCTTTCTTATTATTCTTCTTATCCTTCTCCTTATCTTTCTCCTTATTCTTCTTCTTCTTCTTCTTCTCCTTCTCCTTCTTTTTCTTCTTCTTCTTGTCCTTCTCCTTCTCCTTCTCCTTCTCGTTCTTCTTCTTCTTCGTCTTCTTATTCTCCTTCTTCTTCTCCTTCGTCTTCCCCTTCTTTCTCTCCTTCTTCTTCTTCTCCTTCTTCTTCGTCTCCTTCTTCTTCTTCTTCTTCTCCTTCGTCTTCCCCTTCTTTCTCTCCTTCTTCTTCTTCTTCTCCTTCTTCTTCGTCTCCTTCTTCTTCTTCTTCTTCTTCTTCTTCTTCTTCTTCTTCTTCTTCTTCTTCTTCTTCTTCTCCTCCTCCTTCTTCTTCTTCTTCTTCTTCTTCTTCTTCTTCTTCTTCTTCTTCTTCTTCTTCTTCTCCTCCTCCTCCTTCTTCTCCTTCTTCTTCTTCCCTTCTTCTTCTTCTTCTTCTTCTCCTTCTGCTTCTCCTTCTACTTCTACTTCTTCTTCTTCTCCTCCTCCTCCTCAGTTTCATCTTCTAGAGAGAGAATTTTTTATTGGGATTCTTTTGGGGTTTGTGAAATAATGACTTAATTGGGGTGGTTAAAGGGTAAGAATAACTTATATAGGTGTACTAAAACTATACAAAAGGATCTCACTTAATTCCAACCTAAATTAGAATTTCCCTCTTTACCCTTAATTAGGCTGCCTACTCCCAGGCACCATGGTAGGATCCACGAGCCGTGGTCCTGCCCGTGGTCCTTTGGCAGTGGTTAAGCCATGGTGTCTTGGCCTCCAAAAATTTAAGCAATCTTTACGATCCCACAAGCCGTGGTCTTCACCACTGGCTGTGAAATGGCTCATGAAGGTGAGCCATAAATGGGCAACTCAAGGTAGCTACTGCTTTAGCCACCATGAGCCGTGGTGGTTGTAGCACCCCTCAAAATAAAGTAGGATAAAGTAGAGCCTCACATGGGTTTTATGCATTAATAACTTGTTAAAATAATGAAGAATAGCCTTCTTAGTCAGTTTTAAAGATTTTGGAAGTCAAACGTCAAGGGTCAACCAAGACGTTCGGAAACTAGTCTTTTACGTGTTGGTGTGTTCTAGTATGTTGTTCATGTTTTTATGTGTTGTTTGGAGTCTAAAATCAGTGGAGGTGACCCTAGTGTCTTAATATATGTTCATAGGGTCAACACATTTGGATACGACTCCCCGGGGGCCACCATAAGGGTCCCGGAGGAGGACCCCAACCTTGGCCAAACAAGCTGCCAAGGCAGCTTGATATTGTACATAGAGGGAGTGGCTCCGCGTTGCGGACCTGCTCCACCCATGGCCAAAAGGTTTGGTTCGCGTCGCGGACTCTACTGTATCGAAATTTAATTTCCAGAAACTTGCGGGAACACCTCCGCGTCGCAAACTTATTTCCCGTCGAAATCTGCGAAAATAGAACTCAAGTTTCACTTGTTTTAAAGGTCCAACTAAGTGAAGGGTAGTTTGGGTACTTTGGGGAATTATTATAAACATTTATTATACCTATTTTAGGGTATTTTAAGTTGGTTAAATCCCCAAATGCCTAGAATTAAACCCCATTCTTCAAATTGACCTTTCCCTCTCAAAAAAAGATTCTCTCAAAAACTACATTAAAGACCTTGATGAAGCTCAAGCTAGAAGATGGGTTTTCAACTGATTTCTTTTTCAATTTAATGGGTCTTCAATAATTAAGGTATCGTAACCCTTGATTCTTGATTAACCTCTCATTCAAGGAGTTCTATCAAAGATTTTCAAAAGAGATTCAAAGACCAAAATTCCCAATTTCCAATCTAAACATAGGTTCTTTGTCAAACAATTTTCTAAATCATTCTATTGATGAATTGATGTGGAATTAAGGTTTTTAAGATAATTTTTAAAGGAATTCATGAAGAACCTATGATTCCCAAATTCTCAAAAATTGGCCTAAGATATGGGTCTTTGTGAATATGATTTCTATTGGTGAAAATATGTTTATGTTAGATTGGATTGATGTTTCCTATGATTATCTTTACTTATTCATGTTGAATTGTTGGTATATTGATGAGTTGAGAATTATGGCCTTATGGACAAAGTTATGGGTTGATTCATTTGTTTATGGAATTGTACTTAGATTATGTTTATGTTATTGAATTACATTGTTGATTCCTATTGCTATCTATCTAAATTGACTATGAATTGTTGAGGATTGATCCATGGTGATCATGGCTTGGAGAATTGGTAAGTTGACCTAACTTCTAGTCTTTAATATGGGAATTGATATTGTATGGTTTGACCCACTTATGGTGGCGGTGTTTACATCTTGTCTATCTATGCATGTTGAGATCATGGCCTTGAAGGCAATAGATGTGAAGTGAATTTATGATTATGATGCATATGTTTATGAAGTTATGCTATGAAGGTTATGTATGAAATCCTCAATGCTAGCATCATG
>JAJOOR010010632.1:0-19161 GCA_036250505.1 Solanum acaule | reverse complement strand
CAGTAGGCTTTCCTATCATGGATCTCTACTTGGTAATAGATCTGAAAATAATTATTTCTTCCTCGGTGATGCTGCGATGCACCAAAACTTGTGGTAGTGCGTTGTGCCAATGAAGTAGCTAACCTGCTTTTATTTCGAAATTATAGATGGAGCTTTATAAGCAGGGATTGTATGAGCTTTTCTACTATCTTCAAGCCTTGTAATGAAACCATCACTCTGTTATAAGTTCTAAGAATGCTTAAAATCTTAGGTATCTAATGAGACTACAGTTATTAGTGATTTTGTATGAGGATGAGAAATGCAGTTCGGATAAATCTATAACTCGTTCTGGTTATTCATTTGCTTTATTCTCATCTAAACTTGTTACACCAATATTTTGAGAGTTACTTCTGGAATACTTATATTGACCACTAGCCATTGCCTAGATATGTCTTGGCCTGGTCTAGTTGGCAACAGTTCTTTTCTGGTTTTCTGTTTGTAAATGAGTCAAGATTTCTTTGCTCATCAATAAATAGTAAAGAAATAAAAATATTCTGTTGCAAAAGTTTTTTGACCTCCACCATACAAGAAGTATATAAAAGATGCTAACCAGAACTATTTCTTTCTACCAATGAAATGGAATGCTTTATGTGCTCCAGTAGTTAAAAAAGAAGAAGAAAAGAACTCCATATCATCTAAGGTTCTTCTGTTCCTATTTCTCCATATTGTCTATGTCATTACATGTGATATTACTTTGCAGCTCATATCTACTTCTTGTAATTTCACTCCAGCTACACAAGAGGTTCTTCACAATATATGCTTGGCATATCAAATTGAATGTTACCTGTTCTCTTAGCAGGCTAGTTGGATTAGGTAGAAAGCACGGGGAACCTTTTTGGGGAATGCATGCAACATATGTCCTCTTGCTGAAATATTTGCATCAGGCTAGTTGGATTAGGTAGAAAGCACGGGGAACCTTTTTGGGGAATGCAACATATGTCCTCTTGCTGAAATATTTGCATCACTGTCTAAATTATCTCAGGCTGCATGTGCGAATTCAGTTGATTTGAAATCCTCAATATAAAAAGTAGCACCAAATGCTATTTTGCATGTGGAAATAAATATGAGTATCACTAACAGTATACCACTGCAAGGTCCAAAACTAATGTGTTTTCTTTATCCTGAACAGATTTCAAACGAGACATGTTACCATGCTTTTATGTTTGAGTAAACTCCTAACAGAGAACAATCATAAAAAAAAGATCAAATGGTTGAGGTCTAGGTGCATCTTATTTGGAGCTTATGAGTCCCTTAACGGGAACACCTTGAGATATGCTTTATCAGTCTAATTGTTTTCATTTCAAACTTCCCCATTTCTTTTGTATGGGTATAAGACAGTCGAGAATTAAGTGCAGATGTATCTCTATACTGTTTTTTGGTGTAGCATGGCCACTGCAAATGTCACATACGCCATGGAAGATTTTTTTCTGCTCTTTACTTTGTCAGTAGTATTACTCCTCTGCAAATTTTCTGCAGCACCTTCTGGTTGCTGGATTATCAATATTACAACCTTTTAGCAATAAAAACAACATGGCTGTCGAGCATATGTTGGTCTCTTGCATTTTTTAATTCTTTTTACATTATCAGTTATGTTTTGTGTGGGCTTCTTTTCCCTTTTTTCGGATATGTTTACTTGCTTAGGTTTCTTTGCATTAGACTTATTCTTAGTGGTCTGCCTTGGGAATCTAAGTGCTCAGTTGCAGAGTACTTTGTCTCTCTGGAGTAATTAAGAGATTTAGTACATTGAGGTTATACTGCTATCTGTAATAAAGAAGTTTGACATAATTATTTGTCACAGTGTTATGCATTTGCTAAAATATTATCATAACAAGGAGCAGGAATAATGCTCAAATATCATCCGTTCTCTCATTTTGCAACCTTTGATTATACTAGAGATATGGATGTCCAGTACATTAGGCATTGTGTTTGAATATGGTTGTCAAGTGAATTTTAATATCTTTGAATATGACCAAGAGTATATTAGTTCAAACACATAATATGATTAAGTTGTGGATACACTCTTGAAATTTCAAAACCAACAACACTTGGCCCTCCTCCCTTCCCCAAATATAATGAAAATCCTCTACAAATATCTACAGTTTCTTACTCCTTTATTAATAGTTTATTTCACATATAATAGCTGATATAATACAAACGCAGTCACACACACACACGTCTTTATCTAATCAGATAATTTGAATTACTTAAAGTGAATTGTGTCAGCATTTTGTTTCTTAAAACTTCCATTTTCACCTCTGCCAAGTTTTAAAAGCATGTTATAGTGGGTATCTAATGATCCAAGCCCCTAGATATATGTTATAATACCAGGTGGATGCTTGAAGATCCTCTGAAATAAGAGAAATCTTTGAAGTGTGCAGTAATTGTGAGAAAATGTTATTGTACAACAGCTGAATATCTAAAGCATTCAACTACTTTTTAATCCACCTTACATTTGCTCAGGAGATCATATTGCTCTCAAAGGGCTTCTACCAGAAGTAAATAGTCATATAAATTAATGTTATAGGGGTATTTAAAATAATCTAATTTATGATAAAATGTCTACAGGAGCGGAATCAAGTAATTTGGATTGTGAAGTAGTGATTGATAAATAAAAGGGCTACAGGAAAATGTTAGATTGAGAATGCGTCTGTATACTGTGCTATGTATTTACGTAAATTTTATTTTGAAATCTTTTCATTTGAACTACTGGTGTTTGTATCTTAGGTTGGCGCTTTAGTGTTTTGGTTCATTAGTATGCAGGAAATGGATTCATATATGAAGCATATTTATGGTGGTTTTCTCATCCAAGTTATTTTGAAAGTTTATGCTAATAATTGCTTCGTAACTTACAATGTACAGCTGCAGCTGTCACTGCTAAGTCATGGGATAAATTGATATTGAGCAGTGATACTCCTGTTCTTGTTGAATTTCATGCCACTTGGTGTGGCCCCTGCCAGATGGTTCACCGGGTAATTGATGAGATTGCAGGTGAGTATTCAGGGAGACTAAAATGCTATGTGCTCGACGCAGATCGTGAACCGAAAGTTGCGGAGAACTATGATATCAAGGCTGTCCCTGTGGTGTTACTGTTCAAGAATGGGGAGAAATTTGAGTCTGTTATCGGAACAATGCCCAAGGAGTTCTATGTGGCTGCCATTGAAAGACTTCTATCTTCATAGATGTGGTTACCCCTCCATTAATGAGAACGTCATATCAAGTTCAATGCGCAAATTGGATAACTCTCTACTTCTATTTAAAAATTATCTTCCCCACTAGTGCCTTGTAATTGCATTTTCCTTTTCTATGAATCATCTGCTCGTTTCCTCAACATTGACTGCTCTCCGTGAAAGCACTTCCTGCTTCTTTCTTCACAATGAAATTTGTATAGGGTCGGTGGACTTGTGAATAGTGACAGCATTAGTTTACTAAAGATGTCCTGTTTCCTGGACGTGTTTTTGTTGTTGTGACTAGTGACGATCCCTGAGCTTTCTTGAGATGAATATTGTTAGTAGTAATATTTTGCTCCAAGTACTTCGACACATGGTATCTAATAAGCCAACACGAGATGATAACTAGTATAACATATGATAAAATTGACAATTTTGGACAATATGGGGGACAATTTTGTAAAATTTCCATTATGTTTAGTATCATTCAAAAGAGCAGCACTAAATTAAGGCGTTTTATTTCTTAACCATAATTAACTTATAGATACTCTTACCTTATTTTGTTACTTAACTGAGGTTATCTTCGCTGAACGCTTATCCCTAATTAGCACAATTCATTGTGATTAAGCAATAAAATTTGTTTGATGATATAAGTTATTGTAGATAATTATAATTAAGCAATATCAATACCTATAAAGACTAAAATTATCTTTTTATGAATAGGTGTGTTTAGTACAGATTTTAAAGTAATAGAAATTGATCATAATCACAAATAAATTATAATTAAATAATGATTTTATTGATCAATATTTATGAGTATAATAACTTGATGGGTTTCTACAATATATTTGATTGCAGAATAGGTTTGAGATAAATAATATTTGATATTTTGATTTTTTGTTAATATTCAAGATTTATGGGATATTAGAGAACAAATATTTGAGATTTTGATCACTTTGTTAATATCCAGGAGTTTATGAGATCAAAAGTGCATCTTTTTTATGGTATGCATTAAGGTTTAGGATAAAGTAATCTTTACTTTATAGTTTGAAGATGGATTGAACTCGTCTAGAGTTGTATTTGTACATTAAAGGCATAATAGATACACACGTTATTTAATTTAGACTCACTTGATATTTATACCCACCAACTATGGAGGTATGTAAAATAAATACTTAACTTATACAAATAAAAACATGTGTGATACGTGTCAATTTGAAACTTGTCACACTTTTAGTTAGAAAATATTTGACCGTGAGTTAAAAAACATATTTATGTATTTAGCGAATGTCGGTTTTATTACTAATATAAACCGCGCAGCAGCGGCCCATATTACAATTCCGATGTCACTAGTTCCTAGAAGCGAATGAAGAATTAACAAGTGTAGTGAAGAAGACTCAAAAACAGTCTTTTGGGGGGTTTCGTTCTGAAGAAGAATCAGCATCTCTACTTAGCAGCTCATCGATTTTATCGTCTTCTGGTACTCGCTCCCCTCTCGTATACGTATTTGCTAATTCTATGTAGGGTTTCCGTTATTTGAATTCCACACCACTTGGTGGGATCTCACTGGCCATGTTGCTATTGTTTGCACAATTTTTTTTTTTTAAAAACTTCTTCGATTTCTTGAATAAGATGTTAACGTTAGTTTCTTGGATGCCCTTTAATTTACCCATGAGTTAATCCAAAGGTTTCCAGTTAAATTTAGGAAAATACTGTTTTTAATTGTCCAAATTGTTGAAATTTATGGGATTTACCTGAATTAGAGACGAATGGATACATGAGATTCATATAGTTGATCGGAACTAGTTTGGTATTGGGGTTTAGTTGATTGTTTGAATTTCTATTTATTTATTTATTTATCTATTGTGTTTTGATCAGATCAGTTTTTACTACAGGAATTTTTTCTAATTTACTCTGGAAATTCTTCAGTATTTTAGCTGGCTTTTACTTAGTATTTGATGTTTTGAGAATTCAAGATGGGTCTTTTTTTTCCCCCTTGATGTGGGTTCTAAGTCCCATAATCCATTACAAAATATTCTTAGATAGTTTTACTGAGAACTAAAGAGTCCATTGTTAATCTGTTCTAGCTTTTATATTGCTGAAAAACGTTATTGTTTTTTCGTCCCGAGTAAATTATGGTGACTGCTTGTGAATTGATTATTCATGAGTCTGCTTCAGTATTAATGCAAGTGTTTGGAAATACTTCTATTTAGATGGAATTTTGTATCTAGTGATTCGTCTAGCTTGTTGCTAGTCGCTCATTTTGTTGGCCATATACAGGTAACCTGGGACTACACAATCATTAGCTGAAACACTGATGGAACTTCCTCCTACTTCATCTTTTGGATTGTCATCAGAGTCCTCGGAACAAAGTGGGAAGCTGATGGCAAACACAAATGCGAAAGCACTAGCAACTTTCTCCCTGCAAAGCCAAAATTCTTCACAGGGACCGGTGGCAATTCTTTGGGACATTGAGAACTGTCCTGTTCCAAGTGATGTACGCCCTGAGGATGTGGCTGGCAACATTAGAATGACTCTGCGGGTACATCCTGTGATCAAAGGAGCAGTTACACTGTTTTCTGCCTATGGAGATTTTAATGCTTTCCCGAGACGATTAAGAGAGGGATGCCAGAGAACTGGTGTTAAACTTGTAGATGTCCCCAATGGCAGAAAGGATGCAGCTGACAAGGCCATCTTGGTTGACATGTTTCTTTTTGCTCTTGACAATCCTCCACCCTCGTCCATTATGCTAATATCAGGAGATGTTGATTTTGCTCCTGCACTTCACATTCTTGGTCAACGTGGATACACTGTGATCCTTGTCATTCCTTCAGGGGTTGGTGTTTCATCTGCTTTATGTAATGCAGGGAGGTTTGTATGGGACTGGCCAAGTGTCGTTCGAGGAGGAGGCACAATGCCTCCTGCAAAGGCCTTAATGCCTTGTCGTGGTGGTGTTTCAGACATTACTGGGATTCTAATGGGGTGTTGCCAGATTAATGACAACCCAGATGGTCAGCATGAAGATGAAGCAATACTGTATAGGGGACTCTCACAGAGCTACTATAATGCAAGGGAGTTGTCAATGATATCACATTCTCTGGCTGAATATAATACCACTGCAATTTCCATGCCATGTTATCCTACGGGTATGAGAACTCATAGCCTTCCTTCTGGTTTAAATGAAGTTTCAGCTGGAGGTCCATCTTCACATGACCAGAGTGACTTGACATGGGTGCAGCCTGGGGATATAAATGGTTTGAAGGGGCAGGTGGTGAAGTTGCTTGAATTATCTGGCGGCTGCTTGCCTCTTACACGAGTTCCTGCAGAATACCAGAAAATTTATGGGAGGCCTCTTTACGTTTCAGAATATGGCGCAGCTAAGCTTGTGAATCTTCTCAAGAAGATGAGTGATGCAATTTCTGTCGGGGGAAAAGGCCAAAAGAAGTTTGTCTACCTCCATAATTCATGTGCTGTACCAAGTGCTCCCCCCATAACTATATTAAAAAGAGATAACAAAGGAAAAGGAACACAAGAGGGAAATGCCGATATTGTGACTGGGGTTGGATCTTCAGATGAGTTCTCTGATGATGAAAGAGGACCCATAAAAGAGCATGGGGGGAGCTGTGAGAAATCTAATATGGTTGAAAAATGCCTTGAA
Organism: Solanum acaule; assembly: GCA_036250505.1. Lineage (NCBI taxonomy): Eukaryota > Viridiplantae > Streptophyta > Magnoliopsida > Solanales > Solanaceae > Solanum > Solanum acaule. Next base: position 12,297 of record JAJOOR010010632.1, on the reverse strand, counting down.
AATTTCAAGTATGAACTTCAAGAAATACTTGTTAGCTACTCTTGCCGGATTTTTCTTGGTTGTTTTGACGCAATATATCAACAAAGGTACAAGAGGCAATTAGACTACAAGAGCTTTGGAGTGGTTGAACTTGAGCAGCTACTAGCAAAAGTGAAAGATGTAGTGATTGTGCAAGAGGAGCCCGTTAGTAAGAGGAAGTTTCTGGCTTCTGTTGGTGCCTAGAAGTGTTTATCGTTTATTTCTTGACTATTTACTATCTTAACTTCCTCGGGACTTATGCTGAGGTATTTGTTGTTGCTACTTTGTCCTTGTCATTTTTTTGTTCTCTCTTCAGTATGACAAAGAAAAGCTGAAGTCATGTTTGCCATTTCTTCTTCATCATGACTTAGTTTGTTCTATAATGTCAGAAGTTCCTATGTAACACCAAAACAACAGAGGATCTCTGTGTATATTTGTCTCGTGTTGCTTTCATCTAAATACATGCTAGAAGGTGTAAATTATTCAAGCTAGTTTGCGCAGGTGATTTTTCCTCATCATGGCACATATCAATAATGGGCAAGATTCACTTTTTTATGGATTCTTCTTTTTTGCCGTATTTAACTTTGGATCTGAATTCTGCTTCTAAATTCAGTGAGATGCCTATCTCTTCCCCATATTTACCCAAGTCTATAGAATTAGTCAAAGTTTTCCGTAAGTGTATTTGCTTTGGGAAAACACTCTATAGGTCATCTCATGTTTTTTCAAAACTCTTTGCTGCAAAGAGACTATTATCAAAGGTAAGCAATCTGGCTGTCCGATTTTGAAACCTTTGGGTAAACTGAGTTGGCTTCAACTTAACTATGACTGGACTTCTGTTCTCATTTTACTTCAAGAGCGTTTCTTAAATATATTACTTTTGTTGTTATATTTTTAGGTAGAAGAGAAGGATATCTTACCAGTAGGATTGAGTCAATTTGGTGGGAGTAGTGAAAGTCTACCCTTTTGTCAAGGCTCTTAAGCTTAGTCAGGGGAAAAGAGACTAGAACCGTATCTAGTTTGCTCCAAAGAGTTTTTGGTAATATTTTAAGTAACTTATCAGTCTATATGCTGACACTTACTGAAGTTATTCTATTCTTGCTAATATGGGGGTCTAGCTAGTTGCATTAAGCTGCTCTTCTCAGGTATTTGCCATATGTTGAGAGTTCAAAATGGAGACACCAAATCAATTGCAACATTTTCGAGGCATATTAATCCATATTTCCATTTTTGTTTGTTACATTTAATTGCTGAACACTATGAAAGGACAATTGTGGATGTATTCACCTGTCAAGGAGAGAAGCAAGCTTCCATGACAGGAAGCATTGCATGCTGGCCGTGTGTCTGAATTACAGCTGCATGCCAAATTTATACGTCCCGGCATAACTTATTACTAATATGAAATTCTTAGTGTCATTTTTTAGTGCTGCTTTCTTAGTTACATCCGGGTTGCGTATCCTAATAGTAATGTGAGATTTTCTTTGCGTTACTTTTTAGTGCTGCTTTCTTAGTTAGCATCTAATGTTGTCATCTTATCTGTCATGGCATTTCCAGCTTAAGCCTTGTCGCATTGGAGGGATGTTGAAGTTAGAGAAGGCCCTGTCGCCTTGCAAAAGCTCCCACAATGGTGTCAATTATGGCAGTCCAGTCTTGCAAAAGTCGAATCATTTTTGTCACTTCATTCAGTTTGTTTATGGTTTGTGTACCAATTTGAAGGTCCTGCAGAAGTCTGATGGACGAAGATAATAAACTTCTGATTAGATAACAAGGGATAAAGGATACAGGTCCCAAGTGATCGATAGCCTTATTTACTGTTATCCGAACTGAACTTTAAGTGCAAGTTGGGCAGCCGTAAAGGATTGAATCTGGTCGTGTGAACATCTAAATTGGTGGAGATATGCAACAAGCATGACTATGACAAGACTTAGTTGGGTCTCAGCAGCAATAGCATATGGTCGTAGGGTCCATATGATCATGTCATATACAGTAACTTGAACAACCGGTCAAGGACTTGAGTCATATGGTTGCATGCGCTTTGATGTTGCTCCTTGAGGTGTAAAGTTTGTCATGAAACTCCAACCGTTTTCATCCTTTAGATTGTTTCATTCTGCAGAAAATGGTGGCAATAGTTTAATCACATACTTTGGATATTTAAGCTAGAGAGGGCTAGGAGCACTTGCTCCATGTAACAGATGCTTTTACCACATGCAGAAGCATCACAGAAGAGGGTTCTGAATTCCCAAAGGTTCTGTTTTTTCAAGGGATGTTGTCTAACAGCTTCTGTTGCTGTTTGTTAATGTTAAGCTTGGAGCTATTTGTTTGCTTCTGTGTGGAACATTTGTTCTGTAAGGCAGATTATGCTGTATAATTGACTGGAAGGATTGTTGTATATCCCTTGCAGATGTTCATTTGTCAGCAAATTGTCATATGGTCTGTATTTCTTGAATATTAATTAAATTGGTTTCTTGACGTTCTTCTTCCCTCCTCCCATGGCAAGTTTATTATGTATTAAGTATGCAACACCCCTCCTTGTTCAGGCAAGGCTTAAGAAACTTTTTTCTATACCATGTTTGACTGTATGATACTAATGGCTTCTTTGTTTGCTGCATCTTGATAATTTTTTTCTGTTTAAAACTTTTAGCCTATTTACCTGTCGGAATTATAAGGTAATTTTAGTTTAAGTTTTGAACTTCAATTTTCTTCTTGTTGACCGTGGAGTGACAATGATACTCTTTATGTGCAACAGCATAACAAATATCTTGTAGAGTGAAAGAGTTTTTGTTCTTAACTGATGTCAGTACTCAGTACACACCAGCTAAAAGCTATTAGTATGAAGCCAACTTATGAATAGAAAAAAAGAAGCAGGAAAGACATGAGTGAATGAATCAAAATTGGCAACAAGTATCTGAGAAAGATGCAGGAAAGGAAAACAAAAGAAGAAATCAAAGTTCATCTTGAGAATGTGATATGCAGCAAGATTGACAAAATGTATCCAATCCATATCATCTCCAATGTAAATGTCCATTAAATGTCACAGCTGTTGATAAAAGCTTTCTTTTATTTTCAGATTCAGATTAGCCGCGAAAGCAGCAAGTTCTTCTAATGTTGGAAACATACAGGTAAAGAGAGAACAAGTCAACAAGTTCACAATCCAATAACTTACAAGAAATAACAGCCCTGGAAAGTACTAAAGAATGTTAAACACAACAAACCAAACCAAACCAAAGAGAACAGGAAAACTAAAGTTGTTAGTTACTACTTCTCCAAAAAAAATCATGGAGGAAAAAGAATACAACTCCTATAGCCACAGGCTTCTTTGCAAGGAAAAAGTTGTTCGAGGGAAATGAAGCAAACTTCATGGACGTATGGATTACAACCTCTGGATCGTGTGCATGCTGCTTATCAATGTCAGGATGGTGAAGTCAGTAACCTTAAAACTCTGATATGTAATGGCTTTACAGTTAAAATCTGCGCAAGAGATAGTTAACAGTCCCACCGAGTTTGAACCATGCATCAGCTGGCCCTCGGGGATTCCTCGGATATTAAAAAAAAAAGTTACTTAACAGTCAAAGCAGTGGTCTCAAATAACTGGTACATTAGAGTGGAGACTGGGGAGGGCTGGTTTCAATTAGGAAGCTCCTGCTACAATAGGACCTCGATGTACTTGACGACGAAGCTAGACACCTTCCATCACCACTGTGAAATATTCCCTCACCTTTGTGCAGCCTAGACCTACTTGTTCTTCCCTTTCCTTCAATCTCATCGTAGTCTTCATCGTCCATGGATTCAACAAAGCCACTGTGCATTGGGTCTGCACACTCATACAAAAGCCTAAGGACCTGCTTGATTGAAGGACGATCCCGTCCTTCTTTCTGAGTACACCATCTAACAATTGCTAAAAGGGTCTGAAGTTGATCAAAGTCATAAGAATCTCCAATGTTAGGATCGACAAGCTCAGTTATCTTAGATTCTGATGTCATGAACATTTCGGCCCACTCTATCAAATTTTTGTTATCTTGAATTGCCCGTCTCCCTGTGATTAATTCCAGTAATACCATTCCATAACTATATACATCACTTTTCTCTGTAAGCTCTTGGGTGATAACATACTCGGGATCCATATAACCTAAATAACAAAGCAAAGTTCCCTCTACATCATCAAGGTAATGAATGATGCTTGAATTTTACTCAAATAAGTAGACTTTTCCCCAACCTGGAGTTCCCTTGATCTCTGTGTTTACTGGTTCAAAGCAAATAGAACCATCCTTTGAAGCATGTGCAAGGCCAAAATCTGCAACCTATCATATTACAAGAGTTAAAAGAATAATCTGCTCTGCCAACAGATCTTATAAAGCAGTAGGGAATATTTTAGAGTTAATTTTTTACCAATTCAGTAGGCAAGAACAAAAGAAAGATTTGACGTTCGTCCTTGTAGTAAAAGGAAACTAGGTTCACTCTTGAATTAATGTAAGTTACCTTTGCAACTAAGTTTTCATCCAATAATATATTGCTTGATTTGATGTCCCTATGGCACAGTGGAGGATCACAATAGAAATGAAGATATTCCTACATGGAGGTAACAAGAAATAAGGGCACTGAATGTTAAGCAGCTTATAAAATTATAACAATTGGACAGAGTAAAATAAAAATTGTACCAGAGCGTTTGCAACATCAATAGCTATTTGAATTCTAGTACGCCAGCTGAGGGGAGTTGTACCTGGATCTTCACATATATTTAGAGGAACAATCAAGCAAATCAATAACTACTTTAAGATGGAACAGTAGTCAAAGATGCACTATGTATTTGTCAACAACAAATAACAGACCAGTTACTGATGTTAAAGGCTAATTTTTTGTTAAAATTAAAATCAGCAAATAAGACTCGAAGATTAAGAGCATACTGTGAAGCTGATCCTTTAAGCTTCCACTTGGCATATACTCATACATGAGAAACCTGCTCCATGATAAATGTTCAGTATCGAAAAGAAGATATTAATACGTGAACTAGTTAATAGGTCACCTTACATTGAAAGCTGGACAAAGAGACGAGGAAGAAAAAATGAACAGAGAAATTTGCAAGTATGATTCCCAAACCTCTCATGCCTTTCAGTGCAAAAGCCCCTTAGAGAAACAAGATGACGATGATGCAGTCGAGCAAGCAGTTCTATTTCTCTGCAAAACTCATCCTCAGCCTGCTCAGAAACCTTGTTCATTCTTTTCACTGCTACCACGGAACCATCCTTAAATTCAGCTTTGTATACTGTGCCAAATCCTCCCTGTCCAATAGTTGTGCTGAAGTTGTTGGTTGCTTTCTTTGTCCCCTTATAGCTGTATTTCGTAAATATAGAAGCCGTACCTGTGTGCATTTTGCATAATAATAAGTAAACAGGATAAGAACCCTAGAGAATAAATGAACAGATCTTGCAATGTCGTCTTCGATTAGTACACAAATAGTCTAAAAGAACCATAAATTACCTTCCTGGAATCTTTTTGGTGGATGTGTGAAGGATTTGGAAGATATCTTATCAGTTGCATCAGAATCTTCCAGCTCTTTGCTTTTCCTCCAAATCAGAACAATTAAGATAAACAGCATCAGGACAGCCATGACTGTAATTACTATGCCAATAACTGGTACTAATGTAAGATGGTAAGGATGGTGATTTTCCTTCACAGGTGTATTCAAGGAAAGTTGAGCAGGACTTGCAGCAACAGGAGGGTTTGGAGAGACCTCTGGTGAAAGTTGTGATGGAGATGGTCCTGAAAGTGGTTAGACGTACAATGGAAGTCAGAACTTTTCATATGGCTGAAAGTGCATTACATCACTAAAATGATCCATGGAAATATTTTTTATGTGCAGAAGTACAAAAACAAACACCAACTCCCTGCTTAAGAAATTAACATTAGTAAACATACCAGAGAAAGACACGCTACCAGAAAAAGGTGCAAAATGAGGGTCATAACAGCAGTTTGCTCCGAGTGTAAGGTGAGGCTAATATGACACAATGGAGGATGTTGCTGGAAAGAAGCTGAAAATGTTCGAGTCTAGGAATAGAAGATTTAAGGATTTTATGACTAATTCCGGGCAAGTTAATGATTAAGGTATAAAGGACACTGGAATACAGTTGTGTAGAGAAGAAATTACTTCAGGGCTTATGACAGAACAAAGAAAACAAATAGAAGTAGGTTTCTTTTTCTGCTTTCTCCTTTTTCTTTCTTTTGTTCTTTATCCTATATTTTGATAGTTATAGAATAGGCTCGGCACGGAATGGTTGTGCAATTTTATGTAGCTCACACTTAGACCTGAATAGAATACCTTATAAAGAATATGGAAAACTGAAAGCAACTCATCGGAATTTCAAGAAAAGGATTCAATGTTGGTAACAATATTCCAATGCATAAGGCATTTGGTACAATTCCTGTAACTGTTCTATCTAAGCTTCAGTGATAATGAATCCCACCACTACCCTGTTAAGATGTACCTGGAGGTATAACAAGGCCTATAACCCCAAAGAAACAGCGAGCAAGATCAATAGCTGATGCATTGTCAACTTGGCTTGCAAGAGCAGCAAAAGTTGCATCTCTACAAGTACTAAATGTCATATTATTAGCTGTACCAACTAGATTGCGGAGATACAAGATGCCAGCATTGAGGCATTTTCTGCATTCACTTTCCCCCGAGAGAGGGACTTGGCAGGTTTTATTAACACTTGAAAATTGTGGAGATTGAATCATCTGAGTTACAGTTGTTCGACCTTGGCAATCATAGTTGACAGGAATTTTTGTTCCAAACCCACAGAACACTGTTGCGTTTCTGTTGACTCCATGGAATTGGAAAATTTCTGCTATTTTGTCTAGGCAAATCTGTGATGTGTCAGCATTAACCCCCAGGTTGCTTGTTGCATTTGCATATCGAGCAACAGAAATTGCAACCAAGGCATTAATGTAGCGGCAACACTTTCCTCTTTCTTCTTTGTTGGAGCAGATTGAGGCAGTCAGAGTATAGTTGGATCCAGTCATGTCTAAGGGGCACACTGCATGTGTAGAAGAAAATATAGATAGTCATTGTTCAGATCTCAATTCATTGAGAAATGTTTCTGCATTACTCCAGTTCTACTTCCTTTTACAGTACACTCCCTAAATGAACCCCACCACACCACACACACCGAGAAAAATATAAAAGGGAAGCAACCAACTTATAGATTACAACAGCAATGATATTAGCAGTAATATACAGATAAAAAGACTTTGAAGAACTACTTAGATGCAACATGTTAAAAGTACCTGTATTGTATAAGCTCAGTTTTGTGGAAAGCAAGAGCTCAAAGCTATTTACGTGTGGGTGTTTGGGGAGGGGTATCAGCCTGAATATCTCCAATTATAAGAATTAACAGCGAATTATACGCACATTGATCTTGTACACCTAGACTACAGATGAAAACTTGGACCATTAGACTTAAGACAGGACAAGTCGTAGTTTGATTGTACATTCCATCAATTGCACTGATAAATATAAATTATTTACACTGTCATTGTATAGCTGAAATTCCAAAAGAAACATCAGTACATCGTGCAGTAACACCATCGTTAAATGAAGTAATGCATATAGCAATATTAAAACTGAACTACGAATAGCTGTCGTATTGAATTTGAATGTTATGAAACTTACAAGCAAACATAAATTGGATTAGTATGAGCTTCACCACTGACATTGGCAAGCTTTCATACACATTTCCAAATTCCAACAAAACAAAAAGCACATTGTCACTGAAAATTGGCAGGTCTTTATAGTCATGCAGGCACATTAATCACATTTCCATAAATACCTTACTTCTTCCACTTCCCTCTTAAATACTCATGAACCCCAAACATATCAAAACCAAGTACAAGACAAACACCCATAAGATTTTCAAGAAAATAAAAGCAGCTTCAGCCTTCAAGCTCACTATAACTTCTATCATCAAATACTCATAAATAAGCCCAAATTACAATTTTAAAAATGTCATCTTTTTCTCCTTTACCTCAAACTCAAGATAGAATATAACTCAAAACTGTTGAACAACAAAATGGGAAGCTCCCAAAACAAGATGTAATTGAAGGAAATCAACAACACAAAAGTTGTAATACCTGAAGCAGCAGTTGTTGTTGATAAAAGGTGCATTTCAAGAAAGATCAAGAAACCCAGAAAGATGGCTTGTCCGTACAATGTCATGGCAGAACCTCAATACCAATATAGAACAGATGCAGATATGATTGAAGAGTGGTAAATTGCCTTAGCTTATTTTAGGAAAAAATTAGAAACAATTGAAACTGAGCAGAGTCCTAGGAGGAGCAGCCACTGCCGCTTTTGACTGACTCAAGACCTTGTATAGACCCCCCACAGTCCCCACTTTTTAACATTTTCCTTCTATTTTTTCCATGTCTCGACAACATAAGCTCATACATACGGACGAGATGAGTTGCTTTGATAATAAATATTTTTTCACTTTTGATCTTTAATATTGTAAGTTTAAATTATCGAAGGAGCCAAAAAAGGTTGAAGCTAATAGGCGGGGATTAAATAAAAAAAAATTCACACATATTACATTTTATTAAGTGTCAAATAATCATATTATTCTTTTGTGATAATACAACTTATACAATTCACCGCAATTACGCTACAATCTCTTACCCCTTCATCCTTACTTTTTATAATATTTGTCTACAAATATTTTTAAGATAATATTTACTACTATACAAAATATAAAAAGATAAGTCATACTAGGAGTTGAACTAATGATTTAAAACAGTTTTAAATAATTTCTACCACTTTATTATTACAATTTTCTTATTTTAGGATAATTTAACAAGTTAAATATAATTAAAAGTAGAAATACACGGTATAATTTTCTTTAATAAAAGTGTTATATGTCCAGAACAATGTCATTTTCGAAAAATGAACAATAGGTGACTTGTTCCATCTAAAATGGTATATACAGTATTTGTTTTTGTAGTGTAGTATTTTGATTTGTCAAAGTCAGTAAATCTGCACCGATATTTTTTATATTTATATTTAATAAATGCAGTACAATCCAAGTCATAAGTGTAAGGGTAATATCGTAATAAAAGTCCATTTGACAAAATCCTGTCAAAGAAGATCTTTCTAGTCCTCAAAATAAAATGCATCCTCTCGTCCGTCCGCTTATAAATTGAATAATAATAAATAAAATCAAATTTCTTAGGTATAAAATTAAAAAATTCTTATAAAACTAAAAAAAATATGTGTAAATGACTTACAAAACAAAGTCTCCCCGCACTTTATTACATCACACGAAGAAATTAAAAAAAAAATGGTACGTATACATTTTCATACTCTTTTAATTTTAGAGGGGTAATTAGTTACAAATTGAGGTAAATTAGGATAATTATATTTTTCTTTCTTTGACTAAAAAAAATTACAATGAATTTTAAAGCATTTTGATCTAATTTTTGAAATTTGCTGCTTTCATATTTCATCAACAATTTGTTAGGACACTATGTGTACATGAAATATTTATTTTATTATTATAAATAGGTGTGAGTAAACATCAATAGATATTTCTTACCATGCGTTTAACATATGCAAATTGATGATACTCTTTTCTATAGCCGTAGAAATGTTCGAGATTTACTTTATACTTTTAGAAGTCTCTTTTTAAAATTTATGTATGGTAAAATAATATCACGTAAATTGAAATAGAGAGAGTATACCTAAGTCACAGATTTGTTGCTTAATGTGCCTTGAAAATAATGGTGTTTGAGGTGTGTAAATTGAAGAAACACGTGTAAATATTTTCCAGAAAAAAATGATTACCAAGGCAAATCCATGAGAGAATATTTTTATTTGTAATTTTTTTTACAAGAGGATAAAAAGGTGGGGTTCATAAATAAGGCAGCAGATTCTTGCTTGAGAGAATAATAGAGTGTTGTCCACAACCAGACAAAAGTTGTTAGGCCACGGGTTCTTTATACCTTTTCTACAACTTTGTGTATATTAGTAACTATAGCTACGGTTTAAGAAAAATTGTAATTTTCGACTATAATTTCCTTTATTCTTGTTATTCGTCTGATTGTATAAATCCAGAATTTTGTAAATGTTTACCCTAGCTATGTGTGTATGATTTATGAAAAAATCATAATAAATTACCCTAGTTGTATATTGGCAAACAAAATATTTAAATGGGGTTCTGAAATATTCTTAAATGTATAAATACATAATTTGTATATACTTACCTTATTTGTATATTCGCAAACGAAATATACAAACTGACAGAAATATACAAACCACAGTCTCCATAGCAAACGAAACTATAGCCTATAGCTACGGAACGCCATTATTGACATTATAGTTAATTAGTTATAGAGCCTTATTATGTTTATTGTGTTTGCTATTTCTAATTTTTTTCTCAAAAAAAAAAAAAACTTTACTTGTGGGGCAGCAAAGCCCAAGTACAGCCGGACAAATTTAAAGCCCAATTCTATTGGAGGGGCAAGTCAGTAAATAAGGTCGGTCCAGCCCACTAAACAAACGAGGCCACGGTCTTATATATATGAAGAAGAAACAAGTTTTTGCACAGATTTGGGGTGACTTCAATTGCGAAAAACTATTTAATTATACAAATATTTCTAAAAATGATATATTGTCTCATTAATTAATAATTTTATAATAAATTTTAAGTCAAATACACCTAGATACATGCATTTTTGCTTACCAAATATACTCTATAATACATATTTATAGGAAGGGATGTGAACGAGAGAGTGTGTATCTCAATTACATACAAATCACATTAGATACATATATCAAGAATACCAGATACACCCCGAAATATAGATACAAAGGGAGATAGGAGAGGCAATATAGAGAGTCAGATACACATGACTCCACTTCAATGTAGTATATCTAAAATAAATTATACCTAATTTTGACCTTTTGTATCCGAGATACATGTATCTGGACATTGAAAATACATGTATTTGAAAGTTTGAATTTTGTTAAGATGTGTATTATTAAAAACTCGCGTGAAAGAAAGTAATTTTCTCATAAACTATATTGAAATTAGTGTTGTTTGTCCCCTAATTTTTGTCTCCTCATTTTATGTAGTATGGCATTACCTGTGCCTTGTAAGACATAACTTGTAATATATTATGATACAGACATAAAAATTTATATTGAATGAAAAATTATTTTATTATTTGAATGTCTTGATATTTTTAGCCACCTATGTTTTACTTAAAATGTGGAAAGCCAAAAGTTAAAAGATCATCAGATCTGATCAAATCTGTTTTTCACTTTTAGAATTTAAATAAGAGCAATAATACGTAAAATCTAATTTACATATTTGACATCAATCTTAAATGATAAAAATATTTGTATTTTTGTGACAATATAAAAGAAGCTCTGAATTGAAGGACAAAAAAGTAATTAAAGAAAACATTTTATTATACTAGAACAAAAAAGGCTAATGTTATCCAATTTAAGAAGTTTTCCCAACCACAACACTTTGCTTAAAAGCTTGCGCATGTATATTTCTAAGAAAGGAAGAAGGCAAACAAAAAAAAAAAGGATAAAATTTTCATACTTTTCTGTCAAGCCAAGTTTATTGTTATGAATTAGTGATTTAAGTAGTTATCTAGTATGATTGGAACGTCCAATTCTCTAACAAATATATTTCTTCTATCAATTTTTAATTTGACACATCTATTAAGAAAATATTAATTTTTATAATGAGTTTACCATTTTACATTTATTAATTGATAGGATCTCAAATATCCTTATTCAATGCATTTTTCAAAGGAATTAACTTAGGGTTTGTTTGGAAGGACACCCTGGTAATTGGATTTGGTGTAATTGGTATAATTACACTGTCTTGTCCTGTTTGGAAGTACAAGTAATTACTTAGTCAGCAGGTAATTGGTGTAATTGGCAGGGGGTAATTACACTCTACAATTCACAGGCAGAGGCTGTGAATTGCTGGTAATTACATGGTGTAATTACCACCTGATTACTTTTTCATTTTTTTTAATCTCTATTTTTATTTTTATTTTGTTTTAATTTTTTTTAATTCTATTATTTTAATTTCTTTTTATTTTTATTTTTATTATTCTAAAAATTTGTAAACGTGTATTTTTTTTTTAATTATTATATTTCATTTTATTCTTGTTCTCAAATTCTATGTAATTTTCTCGTATTATCTATTTCTTTATGCCATGTTTATTTTCTCATTAGCATAATTTTATTAGTATTCTAATTTTTAAATTAAAATA
>JAJOOR010010631.1:0-26141 GCA_036250505.1 Solanum acaule | reverse complement strand
TTTCTATATACGATAACAATTGACATAATGTTATATTCTAAATTACATTAATAATTTTTTTTGATACTACACTCTAAATATCATGCCGTAAAAGAAAATTTTAAATCTTACCCCCACAAAATAACCAATATACTTGTTTTTCTTTTTCAAGTTATTATTTATTTTTTAGTTTTTTTCTTCCTCTATATTACTCAAGCCCTTTTCTATTGACATTTTCATTTTTTGTTTTTTCTTTATTTTTTAACTACTCATTTTTCTTTAGTTTGTATTTTAATATTCCATAGAATTTGAATATTAATTTTTTTTTCTTGTCAAATTTTCCCTGTTAAATAGTTTATCATATTTGATATTAAGAAAATATTCTATATAGAAATGAAAATTTTATATGAATGCATTATAGAATCATTAATTTCTTAATAGTTAAACATTGTTCATTTTATTAGTCACGTAATTTGATATTTCTTTAAATTAATTAAAAAATATTGATACGTCATTTTAAAGATTATTTTAATAATCAAGATACGAATTTAGTGGTCATATTATGTAACATAATATTAAAAAAATGTTTACGCAATAATCCTTTAAAGTATTTATAGGAACAAAATATTAACTATTCATACACATTTTATTTTAAATTAGTTCAAAATTTTCTTTCAAAAACATGTCAAAACAAGCTTAGCATTTATTATTGTTTGTAAAAAGTTAATTAATAGAAACTCTTCATTTTAACACAATTATAAAAATATCTTTATGGGCCAATTTTAAAAGTAAAGACATGTATGAATTCTTCTAGATTTTTATTTTGGTCATTAATTATACAATTATTATTTCGCCTTTAAATAATGTTAAAATTATTAAAATGTCATTGATCGTCCTTCTCATGGCTCTTCTATATATATATATATATATATATATAGCTAACTCGGGGAATTCTCCACCTTTTGAACTAATTTATGAGGTTAAGCTAGCCATAAAATCATTTATTTACATCTCGTGTTGAAATTCATTATTCGATTCATGTTTCCTTTTTTTACACGTTAGACCAGCAGATTTTTTATATATAAAAAAATATCTCATTTCAGTTGACAACTGTATAAACCGACACATATCTAGGGGTGTGTATCGGTCGGTTCGGTTTATCGGTTTTCGATTTTTAAATATGCTAAATCGACAACCAAACCAATAAGATATTTGTTATCGATTTATCGGTTTTGGTCTTTAACAGTTCGGTTTTCGGTTTAACCAATAAGAAAATGATTTCAAAACAAATATATGACTTGTCCAATAATTTAACGCGAAATAAAAAAGAGATAAATCTAATTACTCATTGAGTGCAAAAATTCTGCTTAGTGTAGTAAAGGTATAGCAAATACTCATAATTCACAACCCTAGTCGTTGCCTAACCTTTGTTTTCGTCGTTCTTAGTTCTTTAGGTTTTTGACGTTGTGAACCTAAAGACTAAAGTAATACTAAAATTTAAAGGATAAATGCAAAGAGCAGAGTTAATTAAGTAATATTAATTGTGTAGGGTCTTTATAGTTATAGTCTAATATAGTGATTATATTAATATTTTTTGTTTGATATTTATGTATGACTAAAAATTAAAATAGTAAATTATTATATTCTTAATGGGTTATCGGTTAACCCAATAATCCAATATTAAAAAATCAATATCGAACCGATAACCCAATAATTTTGTTTTATAAAACCATTAAATAACCGTTACCCAATACCAATAAACCAATAACACTTTTTTCGATTCAATTTATCTATCGGTTCGATTTTTACACATCCTTATATATATATCATTGGACACTGATATTTCATTCTACCGAGAGAAAATTTGAATCACTGAGACAGAGATAGTAAAAATATGTTGGCATGATCCAAATTCTGATATAGGGATGTTAAATGGGCCATTCGCTTTGATTTTTCTTCTTTAAATTACTTTTATGATTCAATTCAATACTTAAAATAATTATTAAAAAAAAAAATTCCTAAAAATTACTTTGATTGAGTTCGTGTGGACAAGGGAATATATCAATAAGGGAAAGAGGAGCGTCAATATAATGTTCACAACATTATCCACACCACCGCTTCATTAGCATAATATTATCCATTCTTAACCATTTTATAATGAAACTTACATAATAGTATTAATTTAAAACCTAATTCTGATTTGTATCAAATGCCCATGCAAAAATGGACCGCCTCAGAAATCGGTTTTGTGTCACTTCCAGTTCCGTAAGTATGAAGACTTTTACTTTGTATACAAAAAGCCAAAACCGATCGTCATTGCAAGGAAACCACACATTTCAAAAGGTAAATTATATCTTAATTTTCTAATTAAATTGAACAACTTATTTTAGTATAACGGACAAGTATTGTTGAACAAAGGGAGTACTACATAAAGTAGTGATAATTAAATATAGATTTTTCAAAGCATCATTGATGAGATTAGTTTAATAAAATACATTTTGTAATTTAATAAAGTATGACAAACTTTTTATTAGGATATACTTTATTTTCTAAACATCAACATTTTAAAATTAATGTTGTAGCTCACGACGTATAGCTAAGTTGTCTGGGTTTTCTTGGGAAAGACTATTCTTAACTTGTATTGAGAGAAAGTGGGGAAATTTCTTCTATATTGAATGAATGAATCAGTGTATGTACATGTACATTTATATATAGATGTAACCGACTAATCTAATATCTAACAGTGACTAATTAACACTAACAGATTAGCTAACTAACTAAATATTAACAACTAACTAATGGACAGCTGTACACATGTGTTGATCACGTGACTCCTTCATACTCCCCCTCAAACTGTGTAATGAGAACAGGTTGAACATTCCCAGTTTGCCCAATAGAAACTTATGTTGTGTCTTCCCCAAGCTCTCTGTTAAAATGTCTGCGAGTTGTAGTGTAGTGTTAACTTGTTCAGTACGCACCAACCCCTATTGTATTTTTTTCTCTAATAAAGTGGCAATCAATCTCTATATGTTTGGTCCTTTCATAATATATTGGGTTTGCCACAATCTGCATTGCTGCCTTACTATCACCGGACGTTGTAATTTCAACCCAAATCCCACTTCTTCAAATAACCCTATCATCCATACTATTTCTGCAACTGCATTCGCCATACTCCTATACTCAGCTTCTGCTGAACTTCGTGAGACTGTATTCTGCTTCTTAGACTTCCAAGAGATCAGTGATTTCCCCAGCTTCACTATAAATCCACTGACTGACCTTTTACTCATAGGACAAGTTCCCCAATCAGCATCACAATATGCTGATAATTGTGTAGAATCTTCTGATGACAGTATGATCCCAAGTCCCGGAGCATTCTTCAAGTATCTTACCACTCTCAAAGCTGCATCCATGTGAGACTTCTTGGGATTGTGCATGAACTGACTCAGGTTCTGTATGGTAAAGCTAATGTCTGGTCTAGTCATACAACAACTTGCCGACCAACTTTTGATAGCTTCTTGGATCTGCAAGTAATTCATTATTTGTATCCCCTTCATGACCTTGAACAAACTCCAAACTGGTAAGTTTCTAGTTGGGCTCTAGAGATGTGCTAGTAGGCTTTGAACCAGCCAATCCCATGTCTGCAATGAGGTCCAATGTGAACTTCTTCTGGCAGACAAGAATGCCTTGATCACTTCTGCAATTTCAAGACCAAGGAATTATCTCAGCTCCCCCAGGTCCTTGATTTTGAAATGATGATGAAGTAGAGATTTAGCTTCCTCAATAAGGGTCGAACGAGAACCAGTGATGATTACATCATCCACATAAACCAAAATTAAAACAATGTAAGCACCAACAGTCTTGGTAAACCGAGAATAATCATGGAGACTTTGATGAAAACCAGATGCAAGAAGAGCCTCAGTAAGCTTTAAGTTCCATTGCCTATATGTTTGTTTGAGACCATAAAGAGATTTGTCAAATCTACATACAAAAGAAGACTCCCCCTGCTTCAAAAAACCAAGAGGTGGGATTATGTATACCTCTTCTAGGAGATCTTCTTGCAAAAATGCATTAAAAACATCCATCTGATACAACTTCCAACCCTTTATTGCAACCATGGTAAGAACAATTCTAACTGTAATCATCTTCACCACAGGTGAGAAGGTTTCTTGGTAGTCTAAACCCTCTTGTTGAGTGTAACCTTTGGCAACCAAACGACCCTTGTACCTATCAACATGACCCTGAGCATTGTACTTGACCTTAAAGACCCACTTACATCCTATGGCCTTCTTGCCAACAGGTAGAGGTGTTAGAGACCATGTTTTATTGTCAGCTAATGCTTGTAGATCTTGATCCATAGCAGCAGTCCATTCAGGATGATGTATAGCCTCTTCATAAGACTCGGGTTCCCTGATGGTGGATATATTGCATAAAACTTGGAGATAGGGATCAGATAAGTTGTCATACGATATAAAGTTGGACATGAGATACTGACAAGAATGGAATCCCTGAACAGGTTTGTGAACAAAATCATGCAACCAGGTGGGAGGTTTCACCACTCTTCTGGACCTTCTGGGGCACTAATATCTGGCTGATGATCTTGAGTAACATCTTTTGTAACTAAAGGAGCTGGTGATTGAGGGACAACCAAATGAGAGTGATCCAGAAGGACCTCTGCAGACTCACTCACTACTGAGTACTTTTGCATGTACACAACTGACCTCTGCAGGCTCACCCCTGATCACCACAAATGGATCTGAATCCATTACATTCTCACCAGATTGGAGCATCCTGGGAGGATTAAAATGCAGGGAAGGACTAGAGGAGAATGGAAATATACCTTCCTCAAAATGTACATCTCTACTAATAAAGAATGACCTTGTAAGTAGATCAAAAAGTATGTAACCCTTTTGGGTAGTGGAATAACCCATGTGAACTGATTTAACTGCTCTCACACCAAACTTATCTCGTATATGAGAATTAATAGTGGCATAACACAAACAACCCAACACTCGAAGATGTTGTAGATTAGGTCTCCTTCCCAGGAAAACCTTAAGAGGAGACTTCCCTCCTAGTGCACTAGTAGGGATTCTGTTGATGAGATACACAGCACTTTGAAAACACTTGCCCCAAAACCTGATTGGAATAGAACCTTGGAACATGATTGATCTGGCTACCTCTAGAATTTGCCTATGTTTTCTTTCCACCACACCATTTTGTTGAGGTGTGTAAGGACAAGAGCTTTGATGAACAATACATGTATCACTGAACAAAACTTTGCAAGCAGAATTGAAAAATTCAGTCCCATTATCACTTCTGAAATCTTTGACATTAGTCTCAAATTGATTCTTAACAAGCTGTAGAAAATCTTTTAATACAAGAGGAACATCACTCTTGAACTTCAACAAGTAAATCCAAACCATTCTGGTGTGATCATCCACTAAGGTAAGGAAAAATATGTGCCCATTACATGTAGGTACCTTATAAGGTCCCCATACATCTCCATGAACTAAATCAAATATTTTATTTGCTCTACTAGTACTATGAGGAAAATGAATCCTAGTCTGCTTAGCTAGAGGACAGATGTGGCAAACAACATGCTTGGATCTCTTAGTCAGTTGTATTTGTGCCAAGACTCTATGTGGAACATGGCCTAACCTCTTGTGTCATATGTCAGTATCCAGAATTGTACTGCAAGCTACCATTGAATGTTGAAACCCAGACTACAAGTGATATAGGCCATTTAGCATCCTACCAGTCCCCTTCACCTGCCCAGTGTGAAGGTCATGCATTAAGTAGAAATCAGGATAGAACTTCAACACACAATTTAGCTCTCTGCTCAGCTTGGCTACAGATAATAAATTCAGTTTAAAACCTGGAACACATAGCACATTTTTTATCATACCCTGGTCTAGTTTACAACTACCAACATGCAGTATAGGGAGTTTGCATCTATCAGGTAAATGTACACCTCCAGTTTCATTACAACCATTAATCTCAGACAACAAGTAAGGATGACAAACCATGTGATTAGTTGCTCCTGTGTCTACTATCCAATCATGTACAACTTTCCTCCCCTCTAGAGTATAAGAATTACCTGCTATGTTAGCTGATGGTGATGGTGCATGAGTGTTTTTAGGAAACATCTTTTGAACCTGTGCATATTGATCAGGAGATAAAGAAACAGTGATGTTCGTATTAGTTTCCATTTCAGGCTGCTACTACTGTATATGATCCTTTCCTCGACCAGTTCCCAGAGACTCCTCACCATGAGGTCTTGGGCCATATGAGTTCCCAGATTTATTTCCACCCATTGAGTTGCCTTGAATCCCTGCATATCCATAGCAAGGAGATTGAGGCTCATTAATGTGCATATACGGAGTCCAATATCCAGCCTGAGTACCCTGTGAACATCCAGCCTGAGTACCCTGTGAATAAGACTGATGCGCTCTTGTTGTAGCATACAGAGCATTATTAGCCAGGGGCTTTCTCTTCCCCTTAAAATTATCCGGATATCCTATGAGTTGATAACAATTTGCAGTTGTATGACCATACATCTTGCAATTATCACATTGATCACTCTAGTTTCTCTTAGGCTTCTGAAAGTTACGGTTAGGTGTTGATCCTCGAAATTGACATGTACCTTTTATATTGCCAGAAGAACTAGACGAATCTGATCCACGTGCACTCCAAAAAGCAGCAATGTCATTACCTTCTCCAATGCCATGTCTTCCTGAATCGCTAATGAATCTATGACTTTCTTCCTCTATAATCATTGCATAACACTGATTTAGACTAGGTTCAGTTGTCTTCATGAGGATATGTCGTTTAGACTGTGTATATGTATCATTTAAGCCACTTAGAAACTGTAACAATTTTTGTTGTTGCAGGTGAGCGGTGTACTCCTTATACCTAGCATATCCACAATTAGGAAAAGGGAGGATTGCGTCGTATTCAGCCTAAAGCTCCTTCAATTTGGTGAAGTAAGTTGATACGGTGTCTGTCCCCTGCGAAATCATAGCAATATCTCTGTGCAATTGAAAAATTTGTACTCGATTAACTTTATCAAACCTCTCTTGCAGATCTTCCCAAACTGTGTGGGCATCAGTAGCGTAAATAATTCCACTGATAAGATGTGGAGCTACAGTATTAATGATCCATGACAGAACAATCGCATTGCAAGTTTCCCAGTGCTCCTGCAGTTCCTTCTCAAATGAACTCTTCTTGCATGTGCCAAGTACAAAACAAAGCTTCCTCTTCGCCTGTAGTGCGATACACATCGATCTCCGCCATAATCTGTAGTTCTCAGATCCTTTCAGCTGAATCGTAACTAACACAGATCCAGGCCCATCCGATGGTCCCATGAACAGAGGATGTTGCTGATCAATTTTAGTTTCTACTACCATTGTTGCTTTTCAATTTGCTGAATGAAAACGAAAGAGAAAAGATGAAAAAAATGACAAAATGAACTAACTGAATTCAACGAAGCTTCATCGATCATCACTCGAAAGCTTCTTCTCCGATCAACAATGTCGCCGGTCTTCAATCTTTAAGATTTTCCCTATGCTCTGATACCATATTGAGAGAAAGTGGGGAAATTTCTTCTATATTGAATGAATGAATCAGTTTATGTACATGTACATTTATATATAGATGTAACAGACTAATCTAATATCTAACAATGACTAATTAACTCTAACAGATTAGCTAACTAACTAACTATTAACAACTAACTAATGGACAGTTGTACACATGTGTTGATCACGTGACTCCTTCAATAACTTGGATTGTGAATCATGATGCCATTGGACATATTATATGGTGAATTAATATATGACATTTTTAGGTGAAAAAAAATAAAAGAGATGTAGGGGAGAGTGTTTAAGAGTTTTTTTTTTTTTTTTTACATAGAGTGTTTAAGAGTTGTTAAAACAATTCCGTACAAATGTGCCGTAGCTAGCTTTAATCAATAATTGTAGTTGATGTGCATGCATATATAGTTTTTGAAACCAAGTTGACTTGTAGTAGTAGTTTGCGTGGGAAGGTGAAGTAATAAGTAATTATCCAAAACTGCAGTCAATGTAGTCGTTGTCCTTAGATCAGGACATGACATTACCGTTAATTTTGATTTCTTATATTACTCCCTTCGTCCCATTTTATATGTCATATTTTTACTTTGTACTTGCATTAAGAAATGATGTAACTTTACTCTTTTATTTTTATTTAATGTTTATATAAGTCAACTTTATTAATAAATGACAAGATTAATTAACTATTCTATCAAGGATATAATAGGCAAAATATGGCAATTTATGCATAAATTTTATAAAATGACAAGTATTGTGGTCCAACTATTTATAGAAAGGAATCACATATAAAATGGAACGGAGGGAGTAGTATATATTCCTTTAATTCTAACTCAATTCAGATTCTTTAATGTGCAATGACATTGCATGGGACCCATAGAGGAAAAACGGCCTTTTGGGCTGAGTGGTTCCAACCTTAATTACGGCCCAATGGATTACATTGCCTAATAGCTTGTTACCATGCATATTCTACTTTTTTTTAGTAAATATAATGTTTCAACAAATTGTAGTATCATTTTTCTTTCTTATAATATAATAATGTCAGGCATCATTGATTTGAAGGTAGGGTACTTTTTGTATCAAATGGGTATGAACCCTACAACAAAAACGACATCTGATTTTAATTAATTAATATTTTTTGGCATAGCCTGGTACAGGTTTTTTATATTAGAAGAACAATAATATGATGTGATAGCACATAGCAGTGTTGTTTCGTATTTTGTAGTGTTATGTCTTGGATTTGTGTTATACGATATATTATGAAGGCAAACTCTTGTATATATATATGTCAAAGATAAATGAACATTACCTAACCTTATTCCATTGTAAAAGAGAAAAATTTAGCCGAAAAAGCTTGGTAATTAAAGAAAAAATGATTATAAATTAACTTATGAATGCTAACAAACTGTAATGAAAATATATTTATGTACCTACTTTTTTTCCTAGAAGAAATTTGTTTTCTATCATGCATCCACCAGAAATCTCAAAAGAAAATTACTATAAATATGATATCCGGAATATTGCTGATATAGGACTACACGACATCAACTGGATAATGTTTTTGATTTTTACAGGATAGCTGAGATAAAAGCTATGTTATTATGTGTGAAGCCTTTTAGAAAAGCCCTTGCTTTCTTATATTGTCTAATTGAAGTGATTTGGTCAGCAAAAGAAATTCATATACAGGACATGTTTCAACATATTAAAGACAGTCCACATGTAACGGGTGTGAGGCCAAAAATATATAATCTTATTATCAATTGTCTCATATTTAGTATTTATAGTTGTCATTTTTAGTATGAATTTTATAGATTGTACTAAATAGTGTATTTTATTTGTAGGAGTAAATTGGTGTAAAATTAAAGAAGTTTGAAGCTAAAATGAATTAAAGATAATAGGAGAAAATCAAGTAGACAACTAGTAGATTAAATTGAATAAAATAATATAATACATATGAAGTGCAGAGAAATGCAAATTGCCAATTGTGAATTGAAATCTTGTGACAGGTGTCAGTTGTTGAAGACACCAATGAATTGAGGCGGCACAACATTGTTTCACGTGGAATTAGATTCCGTTTGGTTTTAAATTCTCAATTTGTTTTGGACTCAATTATTTTCGAGTTTTTAATATCTATAAATAGTTGATAAGAATAAATATTTGAAATTGCATTAATAGCTAAAGACCCGTGTTCTAGGGCCGTGGCTACGGAATGATTGTATATTATTAATTTTGATGAATTAATTTTAGTTATCATATGAATCGCTTTTTTGTTCTTATTTTAGTATTTTGTGATTGACCACCATTGAAATAAATATTGTATATTATTAATTTTGATAGATTAATTTTGGTTATCATATGATCAATCACTCTTATGTTCTTATTTTAGACTAGAGGCGGAGTCAAGATTAGGAGTTTGGGGTTCTAAATCAATTGTTTGGGGTTCACAAGTTAATATACATAAAAAAAAAAAAAATTCTAATACAAATATAGAGTCTACGAAAAAGCTAGTGGGTTCGTCTGAACCCATGAACCCCCACCTAGCTCCACCTTTGATTTTAGTATTTTATGGTTGACCGCCATTGAAATAAATTCATTGTCCAATAGAACGTGAGACAAAAGGAGCATGATCTTATCTAGAAATTAGGGTTGATTTGTATCTAGGATAGAGATATACCTAGAGACCTTGCTTGGTTAATAGACAGAATGAAAATGTAATGCTTGGTAATTTGTTCAGTCTATCTCCGCTCAACAATGTAGTTAGAATATCAAATACGATATGCAATTAGAGTTCGGGAGACCATGATCATACATTTAACCTTGTAATGAGTGATTTGATAATCAATTGATGTCTATTAGATGAAATACTATGCATGATACATAAGTTGCAACCCTGGAATTTCCCCAATCATTAGTATACATCTTTTTATTATTATGCATTCTAATAAAGTAATTTCTTTTGACACTCTTAAATAAATAATTAGACTAATATAATTTAGTAAGAATAATTAATGGACAAATTCTCTGAATTCGATAATTCGGATCTTTTAGAACCACTTGCGCAACAGTAATCCGGCTGATCTTTTAGGACCACTTGCGCAACAGTAATCCGGCTGATCTTTTAGGACCACTTGCCCAACAGTAACTAACAAAAAGTCCTTGGAAGCAACAGCAACTAACAAAAAGTACAATTGAGCGAGAGTACTATCGTACATCAACCATTCAAATTCTATCTTTCAATTAACTACATTCCATGCATCTTGACCCAATCGATCAACTACTTTTCATGTTCACACACACACATATATATATAGGGGCGGACCCACATGGTATCCCGGGGTTCACCCGAACCCCCTCGGAAAAAAATTATACGGTATATATAAGGTAAATTTTCTGTATTTTTGTGGATATATATATTTTGAACCCCCTTAATAACAAAGAGAAACTAATGGCGCAGTGACAAGTACCCCTAAAATTAAGTTGTATGTCACCAAATCAAATCCCATGGAAAGCATTTTATTTTTTTCTTTTTAAGTTTCAGTTTTTTTAGTTTTTTTTTTTTTTAATTTTCAATTTTGTTTTTCAAGTTTTTTTTTTAACTTTAAAAAATGTGCTAAAAGTTTGGTTTTAAACCCAAAAGAATTCAAGGTTTCCATTTCTAAATGTTTATTTACACGTTTATACTTTTATTTTTCGAACTCCCTAAACGAAAATCCTGAGTCCACCACTGTAATATATATATTCCTCACATGAAATTGCTTGCTTTACTTATATTGTGATAGGACTTGCATGTCCCCTCGCAACTTTCTATATACACTCCATCATCCTCACATCTAAAAAAACAAATACAGGAAAAAACTGCAGTACGTTGCAATGGCAGATTCTAATGAGAGAGAGAGCAGAAAGAAGGAGGTGGTAGCAATAATTGGAGCTGGAATCAGTGGCCTCTTGGCTTGCAAATACTGCCTTTCCAAAGGATTTGATCCAATTGTGTTCGAGTCAGAGAGTAGGATCGGAGGTGTTTGGACTAAGACCATTGGGAGCACTAAGCTGCAGACACCAAAACCGTTTTACCAGTTCTCTGATTTCCCCTGGCCCGATTCTGTAACCGAAATGTTCCCTGATCAGCAAACGGTGCTGGAGTACATTGAATCATATGCACGTCACTTTGATTTGGTCCGCTGCATTCAGTTCAATAGCAAAGTGTTGAGCCTCAGCTATGAAGATGGCAAACTTAGTGGAGATAATTGGAATGTCGTTTGGGGCGAGGCATTTAACACTAACAGTAAAGGGAAGTGGAACATCAATGTGCAGGACACTCCAACCTTATCTACACAGGAACGTTCCTGACTTTTGCACAAATTATATTTTTTACTCTCCGATCCGAGTTAGGGTAAAAATGAATTAAACACAAACAAAGCTATTTACTAGTAATATTCCCCTGTAACATAGATCAGTGCCATTTCAAAGAGTACTTTTTATATCAATATTGGTCAAGTATGAATAGAATATATGTCATGGTTGGTTGAAAACTGAAATTGAAAGTGCGTGCAGGTATACCAAGTTGATTTCGTAATAGTTTGCGTGGGAAGGTTCGGTCAAGTCCCAAACATACCTGAATTCCCTGAAAACAAAGGTCCTGAAGCTTTTGAAGGCCAAGTTATCCATTCAATGGAATATTCCAATATGGACCCCGACACAGCAGCCAATTTTGTTAAAGGAAAACATGTAGCCATAGTTGGATTTCAGAAATCAGGAATGGACATCGCCATGGAGTGCTCTACCATTAATGGTAACTTCCATAATTAATTCTACCGCTTCCTCTTTAGTGTTTGCACTCATGTATTAAGGTTGCAGGGACTGAACGTCCATGCACGGTAGTAATCAGGACACCGCATTGGAACCTTCCCGATTTTTTCCCATGGGGACTCAATTTGGGATATCTCTACCTAACTCGATTCTCTGAACTAACGGTGCATAAACCTGGTGAAGGCCTTGTTCTAAGTCTCCTCGCCACAACACTTTCACCATTGGTAATGAAGTTAATTATAACTAATACTACTATGCTATCCTTTATCACCATCCCAAACTAATTATATATGATGATGATAATTTTTCACTACAGAGGTGGGCCTTGTCAAAATTTGTCGAAATTTATATAAGACGCAAACACAGGCTTGCAAAACATGGAATGGTGCCGGATCATAGCTTCTTAAACGAATTCAGTTCATGTTCACTTTCTATAGTGCCAGAGGGCTTCTACGACAGAGTTGAGGAAGGAAGTATCAAGCTGGTAAAGAGAGCAGAGAGTGTTGGATTCTCTAAAGAAGGTATGATGCTCAAGGGTCAGGCGGAACCAATTAAATCGGACTTAGTCATACTTGCTACTGGGTTTAAGGGAATTGACAATCTCAAACACATTTTTGAATCAAAAAAGTATCAGGAATTCATTGCAGGCTTAGATGATTCTGCTGCAGTTCCCCTATACAGGTGAGTTAATTAGCATACAAGTATATAAGTATTCTCTTTTCTTTTGCACTATACATATGTATGATGAATCGATGGATCAGGGAATGCATCCATCCCGGAATTCCACAATTGGCAATAATTGGATTCTCAGAAAGCATAACCAATCTATACACATCGGAAATAAGGTGTCGATGGCTGGCAGAGCTTCTTGACGGAAAATTCAAGGTACCTAGCATCAAAGTTATGGAAAAAGACATAGCGGAGTGGGATAAGTACAAGAAGAGATATTCATATAACAAGTACTATAGGAACTCGTGCATCGCTGCATTGCACGTTTGGCACAATGACCAACTTTGCAAGGACATGGGATGGAACCCAAAGAGGAAAAAGGGGTTTTGGGCTGAGTGGTTCCAACCTTATGGACCAATGGATTACACCGGCTAATATAAAAGATAGAACTCTAAAATCAGTATTCCCTATTTTTTTTAATGTCAAAGGCAAACCCGTGTGATTTGAAGTTTGTAGTTTTCCTTCCTTTCTACAATAATAAGAATGACCTCTTTTCCTTTTTAGTCAGTATCAAAAAAATGACCTCTTTTTTTTTTTGGTAACATTTTACTTTTTGCTTTTCACGTGGCATATTTAAGACCACAAGATTAAGAGCAATTTTGTACATTTGACATAACTTTAATTTAGGACCACAAGATTCAAAAGTCTTTTTTAATTTCTTAAACTTTGTACCAAATCAAACCAGATCAATCTTTTCAAAACGGAGGGAGTATTTGGTTTTAAGCCTGGCAAGCTCTGGATCAATTACTTGCTCATATGGTAATTGGTATAGGACATGTGTTATTCAATTGCAAGGCCGGCCCATATCCTCTGACATTGTTTTTTTTTTTTCTCTCTCTTCTTCAAGGGTCTCAACCCTTCAATTCATAAATTAAAAATTGTGGAACGAACACAAGGCAATGTTTAAATATTGGAGTGATGTAATAAAAGCGTTGTTTATGCGATCCCTTCACGTTTTCCAGATTTGGTGATAGCTGGACCATTATCATCATGTTACAATTACTACCCATTCATTCTCAATCACTATAATAAAACAAGGAGGAAATCGAGGCCTCATAAATATATAGGCTAATATCAACTTCTCTCTATCGACCTGCCTCAACTACTACTTTTGGAGTCGTATATATTTTTTCATCCCTATCTGGCAACAAAACTATTCTCGTATTATAAATAGTTATTTTAATTTATGAAATTAAAAAAAAAATTAAATATTTTTTTCTTATAGTAAAATTTTAAATTTCAAGATATTGTTAATACTTTATATTAATTTAGTAAAATATATTTTTAATTAAAAAATTATTTTCCATACATTTTTTCACAAGTAAAATTAGAAGAAAAAAATAAATATAAATCTTATCATTACTTTTTGTGGGACAGAAAAGATGCTTGGCTTCTTTTTTCAACGCAATAGCTAAATTTTCGAGAACAAAAACTTTTCAGATTTATCAAAAGAAATGTTAAATTTAATTGTGGCCGCACGTGGCTAACAAAATTTACTATTGATGTCTTCTTTGTTAGCTTAAAAAAAAACTCCATGAAATTTAACATCATTTTTTTTCTACTTTTTCTAACAAAATTTATTATTTTCTCTTGCTTAAAATAGAAATGAGTATTACGTCAGTAGAATAATATTTTACAAAAGAAAAAATAGTAATTGTTGAGAAACTAAAAAAAAATGGTGTTAGATTTTATGAAATTCTTTCTTTGGAGCTAACAAAAAGGACAATAATGCTAAAATTTGTTAGCCACATAGGATTTATAATAAAATTTTAACAATGTTAAGTTTAGAGTAAACGATCAAAATGAACACCTTTTGTCATACTTTAAGGATCATTTTAATCAAGTGAAATATATTTTAAAAAATCAAAATAAATATCTTTGTTATACATAAGGACCATTTCAATTAATTAAAAAAATTAAAGACCAAATAAAATATTACCTATATATTGAGGATCATTTTCTCAAATTTTCAACAAATACGTAAATGGAAAGTTTGAGTTGAAGTCTTGAGTGTGACTTTGCACCTACTAAACACAAATATAGATCCATCGTTAGGTTTATTTAGGCCTCATTTGTTTTCATTAAGATTAAGAGGTTTGAATCTGAATACACATCTAAATATTAAGATTTGTATAAAGATCTAAGTGTCTAGATCTGGATACACATCTGAATATTAAGATGTGGTCTTTAAATCTGAACTCTGAATGATTAAGATTATTTGTTTTCAATATCTGAATGTGCATATGAAATCAAATATTATATTAATAAAATGTTATAAAAATTTCATTTCAACAAAAAATATTACGTACTTTTTAATTAAAAAACATCATAATCATCCAACATAACATAAAAAAAATCACGAATAAAAAATATTTTATAGGCACAATATAATATCAAACAGTTCAATAAGTATGATAGAATACTAGTTGAAAAATAATAAATAAGGTATCACATTATCAGCGCCTAACATATATTTTAGCTAATTAGAAAAACTAAAGAATTCCTATATTTTTTTCCAATAACCCTAATCCAATTCTCTAACTTGTGAACTTCTAACGTCATTTATGCCTTTTGTAGCTGTCACTTTCCCACAACACATGTATTGTATAATGACTCTTCACATCTAAGTTCATCTAATTTTTCCATATATTCTTCAAATGTGGGTGCACTATTTTTTTTAATCAACTTTAAAATAGTAATCATCTTCTCATCAATTTTCAATTGAGACGAATAACTTTTTCTTTTCTTCCCCAAAACTTTTTTTTCTAGTTGAAACTGAAGATTGGGATGAAAAATTATTAGGAATGAAACTAATTTAGCAAAATGCTTCAAAATATATATTCAAAATTGAAAAAAGAGAAGATCAAAATAATATAAAATTCATATATTATCCTTATTATTATTGATAAAATAAAGTAGTAACAATCAAATTTAAAGTTATAAAGTATAAATAATAAAACTAAAACTAATTTAGCAAAATGCTTCTTAGGTTTTTAAAGAATTGTGTCAAGTTAATATGAATCAAGTAATATTAAACAGATGAAGTAAGTATATAAAAATAAAAATTAATTTTTGAAATAGTGAACGTTATTGGTTTAGTAGTGAATGGGAATTGGGATTAATGATATCATCCCGCCATCCGTAGTGTTATCAACATTTTGCAAAGAGTGTATTTTTGACCCTTCAATTCATAAATAAATTTAAAAGTGATGAACACAAGAGGCAATGAGATATGCTTCAAATATTGTTAGTGGCATCCCTTCACGCCCTCCTTAGTCTTATCCACATTTGGTCACACATGAAATTAATGGTGTCAACGCCTATCCGCTTTTAAAAAATCGATTTAGTCCATTTCATTTCTAATTGAACTCATTTTTATATAATATTGTTAATAATTATATATAAATTTATAATAGTGCTGAATAATTTATATTTTTTTATTTTAAAAAATATAACAAAAAATATTGAAGTGTATCAAAGAAAATATATATATGTTGAGCTTAAGCAAAAAATATTAGATTTTTTGCTTTAAATTCTGAGGGATTAGCAACTACAAGCGGCATTATAATTAACATTCAAAGTCCTTTCATTGAAATTTATTATACTACTAGTAAACTTAGCCGCAACACACGTGGTGTATAAAGTTTTAAAGTTTTTATTTTAATTTTCAAATTCAAATAGATTAGATAACAAATTTTAACATTTAGAATTTATAATTTTAATTTGATTCATGAATTGATTTTATCAACAAAAAAAAAACAAATCCTTAAATTAACACTGTCTAATACCTATACTTTTTTTTGGTTGAATAGTACCCATTCTTTTATATTAGTTATAATAAAATAATAAGAATTTATGACTTTATTATCCATTTGAATGAGTTCTCAAAATTAAATATGGTCACCTTTGATATTTTGTAAAAATTTAAAGTGGGACTTTTAGTCTTTTAAATATTTTTAAAAAAAATGTCAAAAGAATTAAAATAGTAACACATCGAAACACGCTCTTAATATGAAAAATTATTTGTAATAGAAAAGCTACCTATAGTTTAAAAACTTAAAAGAGTACTTCAATTGTATATTAAAATTTAAAAGTTTTTTCTCTATATGTTGATTCTTTGGGAAGGAAATGGGTGATACATGATTTTAGTTCTGCAAAATAATTTTTGGTGATATTGGATTAGCAAAAAAAAAATATATTGTTGTTATATATTGTGGTTAAAATACATAATAAAATAAGTAACAAATGAGCAATTATAAAAGAATGATAAAAAGGTTTTATGTAATAAAGATTAAAAAAATAATTCTTATAATATCTAATAAAAGCTTATAATTAGACTCTTGGTTTTTTTTTTAAAAATAAGGTAAATATATATAAAAAATTGTTCACAAATAATAGGAATATTTATAATTATTAACGATAAATAATATTTTCATATAATTAAAGTGTAAGAGAAAAGTTAAGTAAATAATTAGAATAATTAAAATGGAGGATGAATGGTTAAGTAATAAGTATATTTGGAATAATTATCTCTATTAATTTTTTCCTTAATAAATTCTCTCCTATAATTCTACGTTTCTTTGAATTTATTCCAACACTATTTTTCGATTCTCCCTTTTTTCTGATTTTCTTTTTCATTTTTTTCATCTTTGCTTATTTAATTTCACTAAGAAAACGGTAACAATGAGCATCGTATCTTAAAAGAATCAAGGTAGCTTGCCGTTAACTTTTTTACTAATTTATGCAAAATGTCAAAAATGAATTCTCTTAATTAATTTTTCTTATATTTTTCATGATTCATATTTTATTGAAACTTCATAATAATTTTGATTATCTCCCACCGCAAAGTGCATGCACAAACACATTTTAATATTTTTTGAGAATTATTTTTTATGCTAATTTATTAATGATCTTGCTCTTATATTATTTTGATGTGATTTTAAGATGTCACAAGCTTGAAAATTAAGTAATTGGGGGTTATGAAGGTATAAAGTTGGAAGTTATAGATATTACTAATAAGTACTAATTAAGTATAGAGGGTATGAATGATGAAGAGGTGTGAGTTTATGATAAAACTAAATAAATAGATAAAAAGAAGAAAAAAAATAAAAAAACATACATATTTTTTTAATAAACAAAATAACTTTTAAGTAAACTCTTCCACCATTTTTATGGTTTAATTTTATTATATGACATATTTTCTCTTTATCTTATTTAAGAAATTTCAAATTAATTAAAAGTCTCTAAATATGCTTCTACTAATAAACATTACTTTTGATAATTACTATTATTTTGAACAATATATTTTGCATTACCTAATATATATATATACTTTTTCTCTTATTTTATATTACAGGAGAGAAATGTATTAAGGAAAAAATTAATTAAAAAGGGGCAGAGAATCAAAAAGTTACTCTAAAGGAATAGAAAAAATTTAAATTTGTCAAAAAAAGTAAGTTACGGATGTTATAAAATAAAATAAAATAAATAGTTGATTTTTTGTTAATTGAATTCTTAAAATTGTGAAACAACTTTTTGACTTATAAATAATTTTTATATCTAAATAATATAATTAAGAATCTAGGGTTAAAATTATGTATTTTTACCATATCATTGTTATGTGATTGTGACATGAAATTGTAAGAGGAATCGATTAATTTGATTCTTAGCTATATAAGAAAAATAATTAGTTTGATGATATTTTTGACAAAAATTAATATATAATATTGTGTTGGTTTTAACTACTCATATGGTTAATGAATTATTTTTTTAGTTGAATTGTATGATTTTTTTCATATTTCAATTGAGGATTCTTTTTATACTCTCTATATATGTTTATATATAACATGTTTGTGTGCAATATTTAGTATTTATTATACTTTATATTGAGATTTGAAATATTACTTTTTTTGTTAGAGATATATTGACGCTTTTTCAATTAACTAAGTTTATAAGGAATCAATTGCTATTGTTTAGGGGCGTCAAGATCGGGTTCCGACTTTTTCTTTTTGAGAAAGAAGAGGTTACTGGACAAGCAAATGAGATGCCGAAAGAGCAAATGCTTTTATTTGAAACAAAAGCATGGAGATTTGGCTAGAGAACTATAAACAATCCTTACAATAACAAAAAAAATAAATATAGTTAACTAATCAAGCAAAAATATTAAAGAATATTTAGTTATGGTTTGAAGAGGAAAGAAAGATCATGTTCTCAACATAACATAATTTAATTCTCCAAAATCTACAAAGAGACGAAGAGAGTATAAACAATCAGAGTCTTTAGAAACTACAAGAATAAGCAAAGAAAAAATCTCAAGAAACTATAAAGAGAAAAAAACAAATTATTTTTTCTACGAAAAATTCATGATTTGTATCATCAAGAATCCAAAAAAAATAATATTAAATGTATAGTTACAATAGAAAAAAGTGATAATTATAAGTATTAGATATGTCAAATCTTTTACCTCGTAAAATCAAACTATGCAAAAATATTTAACATTTATACATCTCTCTCCTGCAAAATCAAATCAAAGAAGACATAAAAATTAACCAATCAAAGAGATAAAAGATGAAGAATAAGAAAAATGAAAATAAAATAATCATCATACATGTCTCAAAATAGGTTTTTATAAGTGTAATATTTAGGAGTTATAAATTTGTATATTTAATAATTTGAAGGTTATGAATATGAAAGGTTAGGAGTTATATATATTACTAAATTAATTAAGATTTGAATTTATTTAATTGAATAGGTATAAATTAAGGAGATGATTTTATAAAATAAATAATTGAAGAAAATTAGAGAAAATGTCAAAAAAATCACAAAAAAGATAAATAAGATCCTTGGCCATTGAGAGGTGCCACATCACTTCTTTTTTATTTAGCTTTATATATATATATATATATGATATGATTCCGATTAAAACTAAATTAGTTTTAGCTACTCTACTCTCAATTAGTAACTGGTAAGCTACTAGGTATTCCAACGATCTTAGAGTAACAAGCTACAAGTCAGTAGATATTTTTCCTCTCGTTCTCTTTTTTTTACTTTTTTTTATCGGACACTTAAATTAAGTAGACTCGATTCTTAAATTTTTCATCTTAATTATTGATTTCTTTTAGCTAGTGTGATTTAAATTATAATTGTTATGGTTGTTTTTTATTATTATTTTATACTACCATAAAATAATCAATAAATCTTTATTCTCGTTTGCTTTCATGTTTTTTCTTGATTCATCACCTTTTAAACAATAAAATGCTTAGACAATTTTGTCAAAGTCCTACACAATATACATGGTAGGTATTCTAACTTCTATATTTATTTTCAAAAATAGTATCATAAATTAATCGGACAGTACCATTTGAAGAGAAATCGAGATAATCGGACGATTTCAGAAGAATTATTTTTTATTATAAAAAATAAAATAACTAAAACAATGGGGTATCAAGCTGGAATGGACCATGATGTTACGAAAATCATTCACAACCACGTTCTAACAATATTGTTTGTAATTGGGAATCCAAGTATAATAAAACACTGGGGAAACCGAGGCTAATAAAACTATAGAAAAGAACCAAAAATACTCCTGGTTATTAAAAAAATAAAATATGTCTCTTGTTCACCTATTGAATTAAGAAACCTCTCAATCCATTTTTAAAAAATTCATTTTACCCTTAAAACTAATACAATTTTTTTTGTAATTACTATTATTATTAATTATTATGTAGCATCTTTCTACGGGATAAATTTAAATTTCAATCCTTTAAATTTTTTTCTATCCGCCTGATTCATATCCACATTTCTGTACTCAGACTCAATTAAAAGATTTATTAGAAATAAAAATTGGATCAATTTCTCTCTCCCTTTAAACCTAATATTTCTTTTCATTTAATGAAATCTGTAATAATGGAGGTCACTTGTGGATAATTAAGCTAGTGGTGCATTGAAAAAATCTTCTACTTTATACAATATACGGATCTTACAATCAATAAACATTTTAATTTAACTGTGAAAAAACTTTAAATACACACAAAAGTAGTTAGTGTAGTTACATTAGGCCTCTTAACTTCAAATATTACTTGGCTTCCATATCAAAAATTAATATTTTATTTGACTTGTCTAATTTAAAAAATCAAGAGTGTTGTATTGTATATTTTTCCTTTTTTACTTTTATATTAAATAACTATATAAAATAGTAATAGTCAAATTTAAATTTCTTAAGTATTTAATTTAGTAAAAATACACACTGATAAAAAAATTCTTAAGAATTGTGTCACTTAACATGGATCAAATAATATGAAACGAGAGAATAATTTTATAAATTAATTATTGGTTAAAAGTCAATGGAACTAGTGAGAAGTTTAATTATATTGTTCAAAGTGAAGGGAGAGTTTTAAAGCAAAAATTGAGAGGATATAAAATAACAATCGAATCATACCATGGAAAATCGCCACCTGGAAAAATGGACCATGATGGTACGATTTTCATCAATTAATTGTTCCATAAATGTAGAAAATGAAAGCATTCACAATCACAAGTATAATAAAACAATGAGGAAATCGAGGGCTAGTAAAATATATGGTAAAGTATCAAGTTTTGTCTAAATCGACCTGGCCAAGCACTAGTTTTTGGAGTCGTATATATTTATTCATGGTTAGCCAAAAAAAAAAAGATATTCCTTTCTTCTCATATTACTCGTTATCTATATTTTCTAATAAAAAATTTCTTAAGAACTGTGTCAAGTCAATATAAGATTAATTATTGGTTAAGAAGTCAATGAAATCATGATGGGGCCATCCTTTAAGTAGTGTTATAAATAGTGTAAATGGTATTCCAAAAAATGAACATTCAATCCGCACATTTATATTAGTGAGAGAGAAGAGTGTATAAGAAAGAGAATGGCAAATTGTGATGGGAGAAGGAAGGAGGTGATAGCAATAATTGGAGGTGGAATCAGTAGCCTCTTGGCCTGCAAATATGCAATTTCCAAAGGATTTGATCCAATTGTGTTCGAGTCAGAGAGTAGCATTGGAGGTGTTTGGAGTAAGACTATTGAGAGCACTAAACTGCAGACACCAAAACCCCTTTACCAATTCTCTGATTTTCCATGACCTGATTCCGTAACCTAAGTGTTCCCCGATCAACACACCGTGTTGGAGTACATTGAATCGTATGCACGCCACTTTGATTTGGTGAGACACATTCAGTTCAATAACAAAGTACTGAGCCTTAGCTATGGAGGCTATGGTGACTCATCAACCGGAGAATGGATGTCTAATGGCAAATGGAACGTTACTGTACAACACACTCCAACCCTATCCATAAAGGTAACCATACCAACTACACCCTCAAATTTTTCATAATTATTTTCTTTCAATATTATGTTTATGTAATTGCGTAAAACACTACTAATCAAACTTAAAGTTCAAAACATAATTAATACACATCCCTCTGATTACTCAATGTATGCAGGTATACCAAGTTGATTATGTAGTAGTTTGTGTGGGAAAGTTCAGTCAAGTCCCAAACATACCTGAATTCCCTGAAAACAAAGGTCCTGAAGCTTTTGAAGGCAAAGTAATCCATTCAATGGATTATTCAAAGATGGACTCCACAACTGCAACCGACTTTGTCAAAGGAAAACATGTAGCCGTCGTTGGATTCCAAAAATCAGGACTGGACATTGCCATGGAGTCCTCCACAGTAAATGGTAAGAGATGAATTCAATTCAGCTTTTGTTTTCTTCCAGAGTAACAAAAACAATCAATTTAGCAGGGGTTGAACGTCCGTGCACCGTAATAATCAGGACACCACATTGGAACGTTCCTGATTATTTCCCCTGGGGATTCCCAATGGCAAAACTCTATTTGAATAGATTCTCAGAACTTACAGTGCATAAACCCGGTGAAGGCCTTCTTTTATATCTCATTGCTACAATTCTCTCACCTCTGGTAATTCCTCTTATCTAATTAAAGCAATAAAACTCATCTACTACTACAAATATTATTACTCTAATTCATATAATTGATCCATTTTACAGAGGTGGGGCTTCTCAAAGTTTGTGGAAAGCTATATAAAACACAAGCTCAGGCTTTCAAAGCACGGGATGGTTCCAGATCATAGTTTCTTAAATGAATTGAGTGCGTGTTTAATTTCTACAGTGCCTCAGGGATTCTACGACAGAGTTGAGGAAGGACGTCTCAAACTCAAGAAAGCTAAGAGTTTTGGACTTACTAAACAAGGCATTGTGCTTGAGGGTCAGGCTGAACCCATTAAATCTGACTTAGTCATACTCGCCACAGGCTTCAAGGGAATTGATAAGCTCAAACACATTTTTCAATCACCAAAATATCAGCAACTCATAGCAGGCTCAGACGATTCTGCTGCAGTTCCCCTCTATAGGTGAGTAATACATAAAACAACACTTGCTGTGAAAATAATAAATACTTATACTTCTGACTTATTATCAGGGAATGCATTCATCCCCAAATTCCACAACTGGCAATTATTGGATTCTCAGAAAGCATAGCAAATCTATACACCTCAGAAATAAGGTGCCGATGGCTGGCAGAGCTTCTTGATGGAAAATTCAAGCTGCCTAGCGTAAAGATGATGGAGAAAGACATAGCGGAATGGGATAAATACAAGAAGAGATACTCAAAGAAGTACTACAGGAAAATCATGCATCGGTGCATTGCATATTTGGCACAACGACCAACTCTGCAAGGACATGGGCTGGAATCCTAAGAGGAAAAAGGGTCTCTGGGCTGAGTGGTTTGAACCTTACGGACCAATGGATTACACAGGCCCAATATAAGGTCAGCACCCAACTTCCCCTTCCTGGGCTTTCTCTTTGTGTTTTTACTTCTTCCTCACCATTGTTTTACCGTCTTAAAAGTGTGATTTGTCATTTCTCATTGAAAATAATAATTCCACCCACCAAAGCCAGCTTGACATTCATTCATGCTGTGTTCCTTTTAATCTGGGCTACACTTCAACAAACTTAAGGTAGAATGACAATACAACAGTATTGTTCTCGCAGGCTTCAATATGATAAGCTGGATATAAAAATCCACAGGTAGGTTAACACAGAGAACCAAACACTACAAAACTCATTGAACACATCCAAATTATTTTTCCCATAGATAGTCATTGAAAGGCGATTCAACATGTATTTTGTGTACAGCAAGTTTGCAAGATCATTAAGGATTAATTGACCTCAAGAAATTCAAGGGATGCTCTAATTAACCTTTTTTATTTCCTTTCGTTCTAGCAAAGCTGACTTCTTAGCCAAGATGCCCAACATTTTCCTCTAAAAGCAAAAAGTTACATGGTACATATGTACATAAGGAAGTAATGCCGATAAGTATATATATACAGATGTTCCAACTTATGTACATAGGACAGACCAAGCCACAAGGCATTATTGCAGTCATGATGAATCTTCGAACATCCACCACCCCCCAGAAAATAACTTAAGAGGAGGGAATAAAGGAAAAACAATAACTAAGAAAGCAAGTACCCATGGAGGATAGAGACTCAGCAATCCTATTTTCAGAGAAAAAGACAACATCCAAGAAAGCTAAGTTAATCAGGAATATGAAAGGAGGTTTCATAAGTTTCAAAGGTCTGAAATCTAATCCGCTCAACTAATAACCTGAAAGAGAACGCGGAATAAGATAAAGTTAATAAACAGAGAATAACATTTATCAGCTGATTAGCAGCACTGGACTATCTTAAAAATTTCGGATGAATAATATTGGATACAAGGTAAATAAAAAATAAAGAAAGAAAAGGTCAATGGATTATAATGGCATTGTGTAGTTTAAAAATGATAAGATAGGTTTGTCCCAGTTAATTAAAAGCATATTATTACTTTACTTGAATATACCAAGTACTCGGTTAAAATTTGGTCATTGTGCGTGGGTAATTATTACATCATCTTTCCAGGAATGACAGAAGCAGGATATTCATGTCTTTAGTGCTAAGATAGCAGACCATCATTTCAAAACTGCATCAGATAAGACAATTGGCTGACATCCCTATATTTTCAGGTTTGTGCTAATTAATTAGTTATGCAACTACTGTAATACAGTACATACAGCGACTGTCATGCAGAGACAACAATGTAGGAATTTGTTATGCGGGGGATAAAGAAGTTTCATCAAAATTTTGTTGCTATACCTTCGAAATGAGAATTCTACTAACCTTAGCTTCATTTGTGTCACAATGCAGAAACCACCAAGGACTTTTCTTTGACAATAACCTGAACGTAAAAATGCTTTGTGATAAAGCATGTAATATAACTGGAAATTTGAAAAATTCAGTTATCGAAACTACTAACACAAGCAGTGCTCATCTAGAATTCCTGAAACATTATGCATATCTAACATTAACTCGTTAAAAACCTCTAATTGATAACGACAGTATTTATTGCTGAATCAATAGAAAATACCTCACAGAACACAGACAAAGAACAGTACAGATAGCACCAGAAGAATCCAGTCCAGGAAAAAAATGGAACCACAAATGTATTCCCGCAAAAGAACATTTCTAATTGGCATGCAAAAAGGAGGAAGATGGCGGGTATCCATTACCTGATAAACCCAGCCATCATGCGTAAGCCCATGAAAAGGGTCAATCCCAACCAAACACCAGGAAGACCAAGAAGTCTAGGAGCACAAAGAAGAAATGCAGATGATATTGCCCCCACCAACATCTGTATGCCAAAGAAAGAACACGACTTGTGAATATAAATATATGTACTTGGTAAGTATTGAATCATAATGCACTACAAGCTTACCATGGAACGAGCTGCGTAAGCGAAGTCTGAAACACCATAATGGAGGCCATCAAAGATAAACGCAAGAGCATTTATTGGTTGACTGGCACTGACAAACTGCAGAAATTTTGCAATTTTACAATTTTAAACTTAGTTTCTGAGCAATAACCGAACTCTTCAGAGAACCATTCGAAGATAAGAACATCTTACTCATAGGTAAATCACTGACAAATTAAATTTAACCAAATACTCCCAAAGGTTTA
>JAJOOR010010630.1:0-19917 GCA_036250505.1 Solanum acaule | reverse complement strand
CATAGGGTCTTGTCCTCGGACTTGAGGACTCACCAACTTGGGGAAGCAACTCCAAGTGTCTTGAGAAGTAAGCTTGAATCCTCAATGGCCCGAACCTAAATGTTTGGGGAAAAAGGAGAAAATATGGGTTAGTACAACACACGTACAAAGTATGGCTACTATGCATAAGAACCATTGAAACATGCATAAAAGGGCATTTAGTCAAAACATGTTTTTTACCAAGTAAATCCAATATGCACACAAAGTAAGCATCATAGTACAACCCAACATAATATCATCCCAACATCTAGACAACCCAAGCAATACTAGTGCAATGCAAATAATAGAACCCCATAACCCTATTCAAAGTCAAGTACCACATTAAGCAACCTACTTCATGCATACATTCATAAGAACATATTTCATCATAACTTACCATATTCATAATGATCATACATAACATAGCTTCAACATACATAATTCATAATCATCATAATCATAAGAGAACGCTACTACAACCATCTCTTAGGATCCCACAAGTGCAATGTGGAAGAGAAGTCCCATACCCTCCCTTACACGTAGAAACCCTTAAGAAAGCCCTAGTAAGTGTTCACAGCTTTCATACCTTCATTTACTTTTACATTAGGGAAATATTGCAATAACCGGCATAGACCATGAGAGCTACATGGAATCCGGTGTTCTACTCCCACACAGAAAAGAGAGGGTTATATGAACATCCATAATTGTTCATATAACATCAATCAAAGTCAGTTTATAACATCAATTTCACTTTAGAAAGAAGACTCACGTTTTTGGATTGAAACCTAGAAATTGGAGATTTTGAAATTCATCTTGAAGAGGCCTCTTAGGGAAAGGAATCCCAAGAGTGATAAGCAACCATACCTTATTGACGAATTTACCACGAAAATCCGAGTTGAAACCTTGGAGAGTTAGTCTTCTTCTTGAAGCTCCAATCTTCTTCAATGGAGTTCTTGAGAAGAGAGAGAATAGAGAGAAGGAGGAACTTCAGGTTTAAATCTTTGGGCTTTTGTATTTGAGTGATAAAAGTGAGGTAAATTGACTTAAAAATTATTATATATGCGTCCCCTAAAGTACCCTAAATACCCCTCACTTAGTTCGTCTCTTTAATGAAGTAAAAATCGATTTCTAAATTTCTGCATTTTCGTCGCGGAACAAATCCGCGACGCGGAGCTGTTTCCTGAAGATATATGGAATTAAATTTCGAGACAGTAGAGTCCACGACACGACCGTGTCACGAACAAACTTTTTGCTCCTTCGGGGAACTAGTCCGCGACGCGGAGCTATTCCCACCAAGTGCAATTTGCAAGCTGCCTTGGCAGCTTGCTTGGCCAAGGTTGGGGTCCTTCTCGGGGCCTCTTAGAGTGGCCCCGGGGGGTCGTATTCAAATGTTTTGACCCTATAAACATATATTTACCTAATTTAAACCTTTTTACAAGATTATACCATCATACGACACTCCCAAACCTGCCCAAAACCTAAGGACACACTAGAACACATTCTTCTCTAGTTTCCGGACGTCGTGGTCGTTTCTTGACGTTTAGACTTTTACTCTTCCAAACCAAGTCAATTGCATTAATTTAGGTTTATAAACATAATTTTAACTATTTTTAAGTCATTATTCACAAGGTCATTATTCACAAGGTGAGGCTCTTACTTAAGTCATAGAATTTCCGGAGTGTTACAATATCCCCCCCTTAGGAACATTCGTCCCCGAATGCCACTTGGACTTCTTTCTAGGGAGACAATGACTCAAACTAGCAGCACAACAAGCAGGCACATCAACAACATCATATCATCATATCATATAGGAATTTAATCTGCAACATCACTATGCTCAAAACTCTTTACTTCACATAAGTATAGGAGGAACTACCTTCTCCATATTCAATGAGTATCAACATATATATTAAGCAATCAACAAGACTTTTCTTTAACAAGACAACTTCAAGCATGCTCATCACAACTCTCATGAAGACAACATCACACAACATCTATGGGTGCAATTTCAACCATGAGAAACAAAATTCATGGAAACTCAAAATACAACTTAAGCATGAATTTTCACAAAAATATGCACATACAAGGAAATCATGTCATAATTATCAACACACATAATTTTCAATTTATACCTAATTAAGAGAGACTACTAACCTCAACTTTGGCTAGGAGTAGGAGGAAAAAGATGAGGGTAGCGGGACTTCATGTCGGCCGGCCTCCCATGTTGCACCCTCAACTAGGTGGTTTCTCCATAGGACTTTTACGGAGGCCACCTCTTTATTCCTCAACTTCTTAACTTGACGATCTAAGATTTCGACTGGAATCTCTTCATAAGAAAGGTTCTCATTCACCCCTAAACCTTCTAGAGGGAGAATGGACACCGGGTCACCTATACATTTCTTTAACATAGAAATATGGAATACCGGGTGAACCGGGGCCAATTCGATGGGCAATTTCAACTCACAAGAGACCTTTCCAACACGCTTCAAGATCTCATAAGGCCCAACATACCGGGGGCTAAGTTTCCTCTTCTTACCAAACCTCATCACCCCTTTCATGGGTGAGATCTTCAAGTAGATCCAATCACCTACTTCAAATTAAAGGTCCCTCTTTCTATTATCGGCATAAGACTTTTTCCGACTATGAGTCGTTTTCAACCTATCCCTTATAAGTCGAACTTTTTATGTAGCCTCATAGACTACCTCGGGACCAAGAAGAGCAAATTCACCTACTTCAAACCACCCAACCGGAGATCGACACCTTCTACCATAAAGTGCTTCAAAGGGTGTCATAGCAATACTCGAGTGGTAACTATTGTTGTAGGAAAATTCTATCAAAGGTAGGTGGTCATCCCAATTACCTTTGAAGTCAATGACACACGCTCTCAACATGTCCTCTAGGGTTTGGATGGTGCGTTCCGCTTGACCATCTGTTTGAGGGTGAAATGCGGTACTAAGTTTCACTTGAGTACCAAGCCCACTTTGGAAAGACCTCCAACAATGGGAAGTAAACTG
Source organism: Solanum acaule (assembly GCA_036250505.1). Lineage (NCBI taxonomy): Eukaryota > Viridiplantae > Streptophyta > Magnoliopsida > Solanales > Solanaceae > Solanum > Solanum acaule. The sequence continues at coordinate 16,885 of JAJOOR010010630.1, read as the reverse complement.
GGCATCTCTATCCGAAATAATCGACAATGGGGCCCCATGCAATTTCACAATCTCCTTAATGTACAACTTAGAATAATATTCCACCGAATAAGAAACTTTGACAGGAAGGAAATGGGCTGATTTAGTCAGTCTATCCACAATGACCCAAATGGAGTCATGTTGCCTACGGGTTCGAGGCAAACCTACTGTCCATATTGATATCTTCCCATTTCCAAGTGGGGGTGTCAATATCCTGAGTTAGACCCCTTGGTCCTTGGTGCTCATCTTTGACTTTTTGGCATTTTGAGCACCTACCCACAAAATTTGCTATGTCTCTTTTCATTCCGTTCCCCCAATAAATGTCACGTAAGTCGCGATACATTTTGGTGGCTCCTGGATGGATGGAGTATCGGGACCCATGGACCTCCTCTAAGATTGTCTCTCTTAGGCCATCCACATCCGGCACACATAACCTCCCTTGGTGACTAATCACCCTATCTTCTCCTTGAGAGAAAATTTCTATTGCTTTGATGAGAACCGACTCTTTTAGTTCCATCAAAATAGGGTCAAGATGTTGCTTAGACTTCACGTCAACAACAACCGATGACTCGGAATTATGACGGACCATGACACCTCCTTTTCCTTTTGGGGAATCTTCAAGTCGGACACCAAACCGGGCTAGCCTATGTACATCACGGGCTAACTCCTTTTTCTCTTCTTCCACATGTGACACACTACCTGTAGATACACGACTCAAAGCATCCACAACCACATTTGCCTTTCCGGGGTGGTAAAGGACACTCATATCATAATATTTTAAGAGTTTCAACCACCTCCTTTGTCGAAGATTCAATTCTTTTTGGCTAAAAACATATTGAAGACTCTTGTAGTCTGTAAACACATCCACATGTACCCTATAGAGATAGTGTCTCCAAATCTTTAAAGCAAAGACTACGACCGCTAGCTCAAGGTCATGAGTTTGATAATTCTTCTCATGCACCTTCAATTGTCTCAAGGCATAAGCTATAACCTTACCATGATGCATGAGGACACAACCCAAACCCACTCGGGAAGCGTCACAATATACTACAAACCCTTTGGTGCCCTCCGATAAGGTCAAAACCAAAGCGGAGGTGAGCTTATCTCTCAAGAATTGGAAGCTCTTTTCACAAGATTCCTACCATTCAAACTTGGACTTCTTTTGAGTTAAGGCCGTTAATGGAGATGCAATAGATGAAAATCCCTCAACAAACCACCGATAGTAACTGGCCAAACTCATAAAGCTTCGGATGTCGGAAGGACTCAAAGGTCTAGGCCAACTTTTGACCGCATTGGTTTTCTTTGGATCAACTGATATACCCTCACTAGAAACAATGTGACCAAGGAAAGCAACCGATCTTAGCCAAAACTCTCACTTGCTAAACTTAGCATAGAGTTGGTGATCTATGAGGACTTGCAATACTATCCTCAAATGATTCATGTGATCAACCTCACTTTTAGAGTATATCAAGATGTCATCAATAAAGACAATAACAAAAGAGTCTAGATAATTTCTAAACACAGGATTCATAAGGTCCATTAAAGCCGCCGGGGCATTTGTAAGACCAAAGGACATCACTAAGAACTCAAAAAGACCATATCTTGTTCGGAAGGCTGTTTTTGGAAAATCAACACCCCTCACCCTAAGTTGGTGATAACCTAACCTTAAATCAATTTTTGAAAAGTAACTCGCTCCTTGAAGTTGATCAAATAAGTCATCAATCTTAGGGAGTGGATACTTGTTCTTAATGGTCACCTTATTTAATTGTCGGTAATCAATACACATACGAAGAGATCCATCCTTCTTCTTCACAAATAACACCGTTGCAACCCAAGGAGATATACTAGGTTGGATGTAACCCTTATCCAACAAATCTTTGAGTTGAGCTTTTAATTCCTTCAACTCCGCCAGGGCCATCCGGTAAGGAGGGATTGAAATGGGTTGTGTATCCGCCAATAAATCTATGCCAAAATCTATTTCATGTTCGGGAGGAATTTCGGGTAAGTCATTGGGAAAGACTTCCAGAAAATCCTTCACTATGGGGACCGACTCCAAAGGAGGAATCTCGGACTCAAGATCCTTGAATATGATAGAGACAATCCTTAGAAATTAACTTACAAGCTTTTAGACATGAAATGATCCTTCCCCTAGGAACGGAATTTCCTCCCTTCCATTCTAAAATGGGTTCATTAGGAAATTGAAACTTCACCATTTGGGTCCTTCAATCTATGGACGCAAAACAAACATGAAGCCAATCCAGCCCCAATATAACATCAAAGTCTACCATATCAAGTTCCACCAAATTAACTAAAGTGACTCTATTGGGCAATGATATGGGACAACCCCTATAAACTCTTTTAGCAACTATGGAATCACCCACCGGACTAGAAACCGAAAAGAGTTTATCTAAGACATCGGGAAACATATCAAACCTCATAGCCACTAAAGGGGTTACAAAAGACAAAGTGGCACCGGAATCCAACAATGCATAAGCATTAATTGAAAATACTTGTAGCATACCAGTCACAACATCCGGAGAGCTCTCTTGATCACCTCGGGATTGGAGAGCATATAAGCGATTCTTCTTAGGAGCATCGGGATTTGGGCCACTTGCTTGTGCTTGAGCATTTTCCCTTCCTTGAGCCTTTAGCATAGGGCAGTCCCTCCTTATGTGGCTGCTCTTACCACAACCATAGCAATTACCCATGCCAACTAGGCACTTGCCATCATGTTTTCGACCACACTTTGTACAAATAGGCTTCTCAACATAAGGACCACCACCTCTTGCTTCTTGAAGCTTGGGCGTTGACACTTTACCTTTGTTGACCCTTGAAGTCTTAGGAGGACATTGGTTGGAAAACCTCTTTTTGAACTTTGGATTATCTTGGATTTCAAACCTAACCTTAGAAGAATTTCCATCATCGGCCCTTGACCTCTTCAATTCTCTACCAACTTGCTTAAGCTTTTGCTCCTCAATTTGTTCAGCATGAACCATAAGATGAGAAATGTCCATGCTTGGGATTAGCATAGCTGATCTACATTCATTCACCACAAGATCTGATACCCCCATAACAAATTTGTTCATTGTAGCTCTAGAGTCCGACACCAAAGTAGGAGCATGCTTGGACAATTGAGTGAACTTGAGGCCATACTCCTTCACACTCATACCCCCTTGACGGAGGTTGATGAATTCTTGCATTTTCCTCTCCCTTAGTTCCAACGGGAAAAACCTATCAAGAAAAGTCGTCTTGAATGTAGCCCAACTTATCGGACCTCTCTAATAGGTCTCCCCTCCTTCCATTGTTCATACCACACTTGTGCCATATCTTTGAGTTGATAGGCGGCTAACTCTGCCTTTTCTTGAGAAGACACACCCATAGCCTCTAGAACCTTAAACATTGCATCAATGAACCCTTGTGGATTTTCTTCCACTTTGGAGCCAAAGAAAGTAGGGGGATTCATCCTTGTGAAATCCCTTACTTTAAAAGCAGTAGTGCTAGCATTGGGGTTCACTTTCACCCTAGCATCCCTAGCAAATTGAGTGGCCAACACTTGAGTCAAATTATGAATAGCCGACCTTATCTCAACATTAGACATAACCCCTTCTTCAATAGGAACTTGAGGGTTTTGAGGAGCTTGAGGGGGAACCGCCTCATTCACATTCTCATCATCGGCCCTCCTTGCATTGTTCCTTCTTGTATTCATTGCCTATAAGCACAAAACAAGGATTAGAAGAAAAGGACTAAATAGATGTAAGACTCTTAGGCATGACTATGGAATAACAAAAGAGCGAAAGTTCCTAAGCATCTCGTAGCCTCTCATTAATAAGTGTGGCGCACTTCACACCCATGAACAAGACTCTACTCGACGTGGTATCTTGTGACATGAATCCTACATTATTCTCAACCTTATGCTCTGATACCAAGTTTGTAACGACCCGAGAGCACCCCCTAGTCGTTACCACCATATTCGACCTCGAAGAGGTCTTATACAAGCCCTTAGCATTCATCATAACATGCATCATAGAATAAAATCACGAAAAAATTAAAAAATTTACTTTTGAAGTTCAACTTCACTTCATATATGAAAGACATAATCTAACTTCGTCACAATGTACCATCTAGACATAGAACTATCGAAGATGGGACTTAGCCCTTACATTAATAAGAAATCTTGAAATAGGATAGTACAATAATGTCTTTCAACATAAGCAAAGAACTAAACATAGAAGCTAGATCATAGGGTCTTGTCCTCGAACTTGAGGACTCACCAACTTGGGGAAGCAACTCCAAGTGTCTTGAGAAGTAAGCTTGAATCCTCAATGTCCCGAACCTAAATGTTTGGGGAAAAGGGAGAAAATATTGGTTAGTGCAACACACGTACTAAGTATGGCTACTATGCATAAAAACCATTGAAACATGCATAAAAGGACATTTAGTCTAAACATGCTTTTTACCAAGTAAATCCAATATACACACAAAGTAAGCATCATAGTACAACCTAACATAATATCATCCCAACATCTAGACAACCCAAGCAATACTAGTGCAATGCGAAGAATAGAACCCCATAACTCTATTCAAAGCCAAGTGCCACATTAAGCAACCTACTTCATGCATACATTCATAAGATCATATTTCATCATAACATACCATATTCATAATGATCATACATAACATAGCTTCAACATACATAAGTCATAATCATCATAATCATAAGAGAATGCTACTACAACCATCTCTTAGGATCCCACAAGTGCAATGTGCAAGAAAAGTCCCATACCCTCCCTTACACGTATAAACCCTTAAGAAAGCCCTAGTAAGAGTTCACACCTTTCATACCTTCATTTACTTTTACATTAGGGAAATATTGCAATAACCGACATAGACCATGAGAGCTACATGGAATCCGGTGTTTTACTTCCACACTGAAAAGAGAGGGTTAACACTTGCCTAAGGTGTAACCATTCATACATAGCTATCTAGGTGGATCCACTAAGCTAGAGTCCTATGTGGGCACATACTTAAGGGTCAAGGAGATTGCTTCTAGAAACCCTAACTTACTAAACGTGGGGGTTTCCATCTCATGAGACAACACATACCGTGGGTAATACGGACTTGCTAAACGTGAGGAAACCCATGTGGGGAGCCGGACTTACTAAACGTGAGACCCCCATCTCATTTACATGCCCTTTCCGTACTAAGCATCTAATTCCCTTTTGTATTCATCTCTAGTCATCACATAAGTTCACATTAGCCTTTACTAGACTCTTATGTAGACATCTTACCATAATAGCTCATATGTGTTCATAAGTGACTAATAATCCTTTCACTTTAGAAACACTTAGCAAGTGAGTAAACATTTCACTTACATTACACTATAATCATGAGAACTACATTTCAATCATATAGCTATCATACCATAACATACATACATACTTCATAGCTAATTCAAGTGTAGAGGGTTAAGGATGAGGAAACTAGGTCATCAACACAACAATTCACCTTTCATACTTGAGTTCAAAGAAGAACCAACCTTCACACCTTCTTGCCCTTCATGGGACATCCATACTTCAATTACCAAACAATTCATACCAATACATAATACAAGGTAATTCATGAAGTAATAACATAATCAACATCAATATAAGCAATTGACATATTCCCTTCATAGCCGTCAAGGATTTATTCAAAGAATCAACCCTAATTTCATAGAAATTATACATAACCTAGGGTAGAATCATCATACAAACATGAATTACATAACATCACATTCAATTCATAGCCTTTAATCAATATCCAACACAAACTAGGGTTAGAATTAGCAAAAGAAGGGGAAACATGGGTCTCATGGGGAATTCTTCAAGGAACCACCAATACAACATAAATTCATCCGTAATTATTCATATAACATCAATCAAAGTCAGTTTATAACATCAATTTCACTTTAGAAAGACGACCCACATTTTTGGATTGAAACCTAGAATTTGGAGATTTTGAAATTCATCTTGAAGGGGCCTCTTGGGGAAAGGAATCCCAAGAGTGATAAGCAACCATACCTTATTCACGAATTTACCACTAAAATTTGAGTTGAAACCTTGGAGAGTAGGTCTTCTTCTTGAAGCTCCAATCTTCTTCAATGGAGTTCTTGAGAAGAGAGAGAGAGTAGAGAGAAGGAGGAACTTTAGGTTTAGATCTTTGGGGTTTTGTGTTTGAGTGATAAAAGTGAGGTAAATTGACTTAAAAATCATTATATACACGTCCCCTAAAGTACCCTAAATACCCCTCACTTAGTTGGACTCTTTAATGAAGTAAAAATCAATTTCTAAATTTCTGCATTTTCGTCGCGAAACAAGTCCACGACGCGGAGCTGTTCCCTGAAGATATTTGGAATTAAGTTTTGAGACAGTAGAGTCCGTGACACGAACGCGTCGTGAAGAAACGTTTTGCTCCTTGGGGGAGCTAGTCTGCGACATGGAGCTTTTCCCACCAAGTGCAATTTGCAAGTTGCCTTGGCAGCTGCCTTGGCCAAGGTTGGGGTACTTCTCGAGGCCCCTTAGGGTGGCCCCGGGGAGTCGTATTTGAACATTTTGACCCTATAAACATATATTTACCTAATGTAAGCCTTTTTACAAGATTATAACATCAAACGACACTCCCAAACCTGCCCAAAACCTAAGGACACACTAGAACACATTCTTCTCTAGCTTCCGGACATCGTGGTCGTTTCTTGACGTTTAGACTTTTACTCTTCCAAACCAAGTCAATTGCATTAATTTAGGTTTAGAAACATCATTTTAACTATTTTTAAGTCATTATTCACAAGGTGAGGCTCTAACTTAAGTCATAGAATTTTCGGGCTGTTACAGGTTGAGTCTGGTACAATATATGCCCAAGAAGGGCGGTAAGAAAGAGAAGAATGAACTGATCCCTACACGGACAGTAACTGGGTGGCATATATGTATGGACTATAGAAATTTGAATGATTCCACTAGGAAGGACCATTATTATGTGTCGTTCATCGATCAAATGTTGGACTGATTGGCAGGACAAGAGTATTACTGCTTCTTGGATGGCTACTCAGGCTACAATCAGATAGTCATTGCACCAGAAGATCAGGAAAAGAAAACTTTCACTTGTATGTATGGTACCTGAGCGTTCAAACGTATGCTATTGGTATTATGCAATGCACCGGCTACATTCCATAATGCATGATGGCAATCTTCCATGATACGGTGGAGGATTTTGTTGAGGGGTTCATGTACGACTTCTCGGTGTTTGGTGAGTCTTTTGACCTTTGTTTTACTAATATTGACATGGTTCTTGCATGGTGTGAAGAGATGAATCTGGTGTTGAATTGGGAAAAGTGACATTTCTTGGTTAGAGAAGGGATTGTACTGGGGCACAAAATCTCAAGAAATGGGCTGGAAATTGATTAAGCTAAGGTGTAGGTCATTGAGAAATTGCCACCACCCATCATTGTGAAGGGAGTCCGAAGTTTTCTTGGACATGATGGGTTTTATAGAAGATTAATCAAGGAATTTTCTAATACTGCGAGACCCATGTGCATTTTATTAGAAAATGAGGTGAAATTTTAATTTGATGAACATTGTCTACTGGCATTGGATTGTAACACCCCAAAATGCTAACCAAGAGTCGCTTGTCGATACACCATTGCTTAATTATTACAGTATGTTTTACCCTCATTTTGAGAACTTCAAATGTTGTGATATTTGCAAACTTGCTTAACATAAATTGTGATCGTAATTTAATGGGTTGTATTGGGGTATTTGCGTAATATTCTAGTTGGAATTATCTATAACTTGAAAGGGATGTGAGGTATATACATATTGGTATATATGTATACTTTTGGGCAACACACCTTTTACTTTTGGGCAACCAACCTTTGACATTGGCTATATCAAGTAAGTGATAAATATCACTTTTATAACATATAATCTCACACCTCCTCTATAAGAATTTGTGTCCTTTAACTCTAAGAAACATGTACAACTTCCTCTAACCATATTACACACAAAATTTCAATAAAATCTTGGTCCTTTTAGCTGGAATTCAATATGTACCCTTCTCTTTGGTGAGTAGTCGAAATCTATTTTTGAGCTGAGAAGTGTTTATTACTTTTAGAATATCTCGTTCTCTAGAACTCCTTTTTCGGTGAATAAATATTATTTGGAAAGATAATTCATATACCTACAACTCTTATGTTTATGTACAACTCTAATTTAGCTTTTATGGATTCGAAATATGGGATGCAACATATGACAAGTTCTGTCCAGATTCCAGAATTTGAAATACTGTATGTTCAACTGTTAGTGTTTTGGTTATATCTTTTTGTACAAAATATATTTTGCGGTGATTCTTGATTATTTGCAAGCTTAAGAGCTTTACCTACATCTTTTATGAAGAATATAAAGTCTAGTTTTGTCGTTTCTGTTTCAAATCTAAATTGCGACATGAAGTACTTGTTGGCCAGAATTACTGTTTTGGGAGCATAGTCATATTTGTACAGGCTAGGCTTACTTGTGATGATAACCCTGTGTTAAGTCATCATTATTGAGCTACTAGAAAGTAAATAAGTTATTAAATTCATTTTTTTAAGGTTGTATATACTCGTGCACAAGTTGAAGACCTTGATACACTGGTTGGTCTACGGTTTGAACTCTTAAAGTTGTGTTGGACTGTTTCTGTGCTAAAGAACTAATGTTTGTGTATAAACTTATATTGTACTCTTTTTACCTGCTAGTATATCTGAAAGTTTATCTTGGTACCTTAGTTACCTCTTGTCACTTTGCATTGGTATCCTTTAATATATTAAAGACACTTGTATTACTCGCCCACTTGTACAGATTATTTGATCACCTGGCACCCTTGTTGGGACCTTGTCCTTCTTGTGGTTGTGACTTTGTCACTATTGGCATGCCTCTTGATTCGGATCATTTGTCATCTTGACTCTGGATTTTTAGTCCGTCTTTAGAATAGAAGTTGTCTATTTTAAGTACGAACTAGAAATACATTTTTAATATGGTTCTCGGTTCTCTTGATTATTGGGCTTTGACCTTTCTTGATACAGGGCGTCGTCCATTCTTGATACATGCTTGTGCTTGGTGTGACGACATGATGTATATATTGTGCAAGCCTTGTTATTGAATCTCTTGGAAAATGGTGCTATGAGCGTTCTTGACATTTGAATCTTTAAATATCAAACTTGATACTCCTTATATATTGTTTACTTGATTTGTTTGTTATGTTTCAATTGTGCTGCCTATGACTTGAGAAAGGTAGCTTGGTGAATCTGAGGCCTCCGAACCTATTGTTTTTACACCACTAAGTTATATGCTTAGCGATAGTTGTTTCTATCATAGGGAATGATTGAGAGGAGGCATGAAGCTGGCCATTGGAGATGGAGATTTTGAAAGCCTTAAGGAAGATCACATTTGCATATAGGCATCTATATTTTTTTTATAAACCTTGGGACTTATACATGATCTATGTATTGTATATTTACATGAAATTTTGAGGGCTAATTTGATCATGTCACCATGGGTTGTAATATAAGTATGGCTATATGTTTTGTTCTTTTGGGGTGTGTAAGCCCAAGTCTTGTAATATATTAAATTTACCACTTGTTTTGAATGGTTGTGTGAAGCATGAACCACGTAATTTTGGTACTCGAAAGTTGGTAATATTCTTTTTATATCATTTTTGCAATGTGAGAATAATATATGCATAAAAATCTCGTGAGTTATTGGCTTATATTATTTTCGAAGGGTTTTTCCACAATAAGTTAAAATTCTGCGCATTATCAATTTGACATCAAATAAATATTTAAATGGGCAGGATGCACATCCTTAACTATTTCTTTTTCTTTCTCTATGAACCTAATCCCTCTACTAAATTATAATCAATATGTCCATAGTTAATCTCTTTTAAATGTCGCAAGTATTTAATTAGATTTCTTGTTTAAGTGGTAGTATTATTTTGAAAGGTTCGCTACAAGTGTTGGTATCAGAGCCTAGGTTTGTGGTTCTAGGACTTTTGTTGTGAATTACTTGTATACTTGTTCGCTTTCGAAAAATGTTCTACATAGATTATTTGTTCACTTACATGGTTTATAATATTTTTATCGCATGTAGAGTGCATATGTATCAAGTGCATATCCCTAATGCAATGTGATCTTCCCTTTTGAAGGAATTAAGTTATTGCCTCTTCTTCTGACCAACCTATGGAAGCTGATCATGAAGGGTCAGGTACCTCTGTTTCCCAACCTCATGCACTGGAAGAGGTTGGAGAACATTTCTCGAATCAATATGTTCCCTAACTAATGGGTCTGAAGTGAGAAACCATCAGGGTGTAAGAGTTGGTTCACATCCTCACATGAGTCGTGGTACTCAAGCCATGAATCCTCGTTTTCAACAAATGGCTGAATTCTTCCACCACATGGATGAATCGATGCATGATCCCAACAAGATTAATTTTGAGAAAAATGAGGAAAATAGGTGGAGTGGAGTTTAAAGGTACTGTTGATCCCACGGATACTGAACAATGGTTGGAGCGCATGGAGAGGGTATTTGAGCAGTTAGAGTGTTCAAATGTTGCCAAATTTAAGTATTCTATTTCACTATTACAAAAAGATCCTTATGATTGGTGGGTAAGTGTTCCGAATGCCAAGGTAAAACCTCCTATTCTTACTTGGGATGATTTTCTTAAGGAATTTCGTATGAAGTATGTCCAACCTGCTTATTCTGATGCAAAGAAAAAGGAGTTTTTGAATCTAAGGCAACGAGGAATGTCTATTGCTGAGTACCAACAGAACTTTATAAGGCTCTCTCGTTAGGCTGGAGGTATTATTAAAGAGGAAAAAGACAAGTGCAGGAAACTTTAAGATGGTTTAAATGATTCCATTAGGAAGAATGTGGCGATCCTGCAACATGAGAACTTTTGTAAGTTAGTGTCTGCTGCTGTTACTTGGGAATGACTTGATAAAGAAGAAGCTAGTAGAAATGAAAACAAATTTCGAAAGCCTAGACCAGATTTTGTAGGTCCATCCAAAAGGGGAAGGTTTGATGATTCTAAGGCTGGTAGTGTTAACAGGCCACCTCAACAAAAGCAGAACAGATCAGAATTTTCTACAGTTAGCACTCCAAATTATGGCCAAGGCAAGCCTCGCATTCCCACTTGCCCACAATGTGGAAAGAATCATTATGGTACTTGCAGGAGAGCTTCTGGTGCATGTTTCAATTGTGGGAGCTTTTATCATAAAGTGAAGGATTGTCCTAATCCTAATAATGCTCCTTCCTTGAGAACTGAAGGCTCAGTTCATAAGCCTTCTATTAATCCTCCTCAAACTAATAGAGGTGCAAGACTTAAAACCACCCAAGCAGCAGGTGCAAGTGGAGCTAATAAAGCTAGTGGACCAAGGACTACTGCAGCCGCCTATGCTATGAGGCAGAGGGATGATCAAGATAGACAAGACGTGGTTATCGGTAAATTTTACTTATTTGGCATGTGTGTGTTTACGCTATTTGATCCTGGTTCTACACATTCCTATCTTTGTTCATCACTTATTCTTCCTGAAAACGTGAAATCTATGAGACTTAATTATGATGTGCTGGTTGAAAGTCCTTTGGGTTATCAAGTTGTGTGTAATCGAGTTTACCAAGATTGTCCCTTCGTGATTCAAAACCTAGTCTTCCCTGCTGATTTGATTGAAATGCCTTCAAGGATTTTGATGTTATTATCGGGAAGGATTGGCTTTATAAATATCATGCGGTGGTAGATTGTAGGTCTAAGCATGTGACTTTTAAAGATTCGACATTTTTACACATCATTGTACAAGGTGAAAGATCATTGACATCTAGTATTATTTATGCGGCCTTGGCAAGAAAGTTGATGCGTCAAGGTTGTGGGGCATATCTTGCTCACATAGTTGATACACGGTTGGAGAGTCCTTGTATCAAGGACATACCTGTTGTATGTGATTTCCCAGAAGTCTTCCCCGAAAATCTCCCTGGGTTGCCCCTGGAAAGAGAGGTTGAATTTCCAATCGAGCTTATTCCTGGATCTACCCCTATTTCTATCACTCCTTATAGAATGGCTCCAGCAGAATTAAGAGAATTGAAATATCAATTGCAAGAACTTATTGAGAAAGGTTTTATTCGACCAAGTGTTTCTCCTTGGGGAGCCCCTATTTTATTCGTAAAGAAGAAAGATGGAACTCTTAGGCTTTGTATTGACTATAGACAATTGAACCGAATAACAATCAAGAACAAATATCCACTACCAAGGATCGATGATTTGGTTGACCAACTGAAGGGTGCTAAAGTATTCTCAAAGATTGATTTAAGGTCTAGATATCACCAACTGCGTGTTAGAGAGAAAGATGTCCCTAAAATTGCTTTAAGAACTCGGTATGGTCATTATGAATTTTTGGTTATGCCATTCGGATTGACAAATGTTCATGCGGAATTCATGGATCTAATGAATCTAGTATTCAAGCCTTATCTTGATCAGTTTGTAGTTGTCTTTATAGATGATATTTTAATATTTCCCAGAAGTAGTGAAGACCATGATAAACACCTTCGGATTGTTTTAAAAATTTTGAAGGAGAAATAACTTTATGCTAAACTTTCCAAGTGTGAATTTTGTCTTGATGAAGTGGTTTTTCTGGGACATGTTGTATCAACCGAAGGCATGAGGTGGATCCTAGTAAGATACAAGCAGTTATTGAATGGAGACCTCCCAAAATTCCAACTGAGGTAAGAAGTTTCTTGGACTTAGCAGGATACTACCGAAGATTTGTGAAAGGCTTTTCCATTATCGCCTCCCCTTTGACTAAGCTCTTGCAGAAGGAAGTAAAGTTTTTTTGGGATGACAAATGCCAAGAGAGCTTTGAAACTCTCAAATCCTTGTTGACTCAGGCGCCTATACTTACTCTACCAATTGAAGGGAAAGAATATGTAGTATAAAGTGATGCGTCTCACAATGGTCTAGGATGCGTTTTGATGCAAGAAGGGAAGGTTATTTCTTATGCCTCTCGGAAATTAAAACCACATGAATTGAATTATCCTACTCATGATCTTGAACTTGCCCATATGGTGTTTGCTTTAAAAATTTGGCGGCATTATTTGTAGGGAGAGAAATGTCATATATTCACTGATCACAAGAGCTTAAAGTACTTGGGTACTCAGAAGGAGCTAAACCTTAGACAATGTAGATAGCTTGAACTCATCAAGGATTATGACTGCACGATTGATTATCATCCAGGTAAAGCTAATGTGGTTGCAGATGCCTTACGTCGAAAATCCTTCGCAAGCATTTCTTTGAGTCCTTTTCCATTGCTCCTTGAGTTAAGAGCCATGAATGTTTGTTTTACACTTGATTCAAATGGTTCAGTTATTGCTAATTTGCAAGTAAAGCCAATATTACTTGAACAGGTGAAAGAAGCACAAAAGTTAGATGAGAAACTTGTAAAATTGACCAGAAAAGTTCAAAATGGGGAAAAACTTGATTTTGCATTAACGGAGGATGCTGGCTTATTTTATCAAAACAGGTTATGCGTCCCAAATGATGACAAATTGAGGAGAGAAATACTGAATGAAGCACATACCTCACCATATGCAATGCATCCTGGGGGTACAAAGATGTACCAGACCATCAAAGAAAATTATTGGTGGAGTGGTATGAAGAGAGACATTGTGGAGTTCATTTCTAAATGTTTGGTTTGTCAACAAGTAAAGGCAGAACATCAGATTCTAGTTGGTTTACTACAGCTGTTGTTGATGCCGGAATGGAAATGGGAGAGAATAACTATGGACTTTGTTTCTGGACTTCCTCGCACTCAAAAAAATCATGATGCAATATAGGTGATTGTGGACAGGCTAACCAGGAGTGCTCACTTCTTAGCAATCAGGATGGATTACTCACTTGAGCGTTTAGCAGAATTGTACATTAATGATATTGTAAGACTACATGGGATCCTTGTGTCTATTGTATCTGACCGAGACCTAATGTTTACATCTAGATTTTGGGGCAACTTGCAGGAAGCTTTGGGTACTAAGTTGAAATTTAGCACTTCATTCCATCCTCAAACAGACGGCCAGTTGGAAAGAGTGATACCAATTTTGGAGGATATGCTTCGAGCTTGCATTATGGATTTTGAGGGTAGTTGGGACCAACACTTAGCTTTGATAGAATTTTCTTACAATAACAGTTACCAATAGAGTATTGGAATGCCTCCCTATGAAGCCATATACGGAAGAAAGTGTCCGACCCCTCTTTGTTGGAGTGAAGTTGGTGAAAGGAAACTTATTAGTCCTGAAATTGTGCAACAAACAGAAGACAAGGTAAAAATTATCAAGGATCGTCTAAAGATTTCTTCGGATAGACAAAAGTCATATGCTGACCTAAAATGGCGTGATATTGAATATCAAGTTGGAGATAAAGTATTCTTCAAGGTGTCTCCATGGAAAAATATTATGAGATTTGGCCAAAAAGGAAAACTTAGTCCCCGATTTATTGGACCTTATGAGATACTTGAAAGGATTGGACCAGTTGCATATAAATTAGCTTTGCCACCAGAGTTAGACAAGATCCACAATGTCTTCCATGTTTCTATGCTCAGAAGATATCGTTCTGATCCATCTCATGTTCTTCCAGTTGAATCTACTAAGGTTAATCCTAAATTGACGTATAATGAAGAACCTATCTTAATTCAAGATCGAGAAGTGAAGCAACTTAGAAACAAGAGAATCCACTTAGTAAAGGTACTTTGGAGGAAACATTCGGGAAAAGAAGCTACCTGGGAGAGAGAAGAAGACATGAGGACCCAGAATCCGCACTTGTTCCGGGACTAGTGTAAGGTAAATTTCGAGACGAAATTTCTTTAAGGGGGAGAGAGGTGTAACACCACGAAATGCTAACCAAGAGTCGATTGTCGATACACCATTGCTTAATTACTACAGTATGTTTTACTTTCATTTTGGGAACTAGAAATGTTGTGATATTTGCAAACTTGCTTAACATAAATTATGATAGTAATTTAATGGGTTGTATTGGGGTATTTGCGTAATATTCTAGTTGGAATTATCTATAACTTGAAAGGGAAGTGAGGTATATACATATTGGTATATATGTATACTTTTGGGCAGCACACCTTTTACTTTTTGGCAGTCAACCTTTGACTTTGGTTGTATCTAGTAAGTGATAAATACCACTTTTATAACATATAATCTCACATCTCCTCTATAAGAATTCGTGTCCTTTAACTCTAAGAAACCTGTAGAACTTCCTCTAACCATATTACTCATAAAATTTCAAGTACATCTTGGTCCTTTTGGTTGGAATCTGAGATACACCCTTCTCTTTGGTGAGTAGTCCAAATCTGTTTTTGAGCTGAGTAGTGTATCTCGTTCTCTAGAACTCCTTTTTCAGTGAATAAATATTATTTGGAAAGCTAATTCATATACCTACAACTTTTATGTTTATGTACAACTCTAATTTAGCTATTATGGATTCGAAATATGGAACGCAACATATGACAAGTTTTGTCCAGATTCCGAAATTTGAAATCCTGTATGTTCAACTATTAGTATTTTGATTATATCTTTATGTCCAAAATTTATTTTGCGGTGATTCTTGATTATTTGCAAGCTTAAGAGCTTTACCTACATCTTTTATGAAGAATATAAAGTCGAGTTTTGCCGTTTTCTGTTTCAAATCTAAGTTGCGACATGAAGTACTTTGTTGGCCAGAAATACTGTTTTGGAAGCATAGTCGTATTTGTACAGGCTAGGCTTATTTGTGATGATAACCCTGTGTTAAGTCATCATTATTGAGCTACTAGAAAGTAAATAAGTTATTAAATTCATTTTTTTAAGGTTGTATATACTCGTATACAAGTTGAAGACCTTGATACGCTGGTTGGTCTACGGTTTGAACTCTTGAAGTTGTGTTGGACTGTTTCTGTGCTAAAGTACGGAGGCTTGTGTATAAACTTGTACTTGTACTCTTTTTACCTTCTGGTATATCTGAAAGTTTATCTTGGTACCTTGGTTACCTGTTGTCACTTTGCATTGTCGCATTGGTATCTTTTAAGTTATTAAAGACACTTGTATTACTCGCCCACTTGTACAGATTTTTTGATCACCTGGCACCCTTGTTTGGACCCTGTCCTTCTTGTGGCTGTGACTTTGTCATTATTGGCATGCCTCTTTATTCGGATCATTTGCCATCTTGACTCTGGATTTTCAGTCCATCTTAAGAATGGAAGTTGTCAATTTTAAGTACGAATTAGAAAAACATTTTTAATATGGTTCGTGGTTCTCTTGATTATTGGGCTTTGACCTTTCTTGATATAGGGCGTCGGACCTTCTTGATACCTGCTGGTGCTTGGTG
The DNA here is from genome assembly GCA_036250505.1 of Solanum acaule. Classification (NCBI taxonomy): domain Eukaryota; kingdom Viridiplantae; phylum Streptophyta; class Magnoliopsida; order Solanales; family Solanaceae; genus Solanum; species Solanum acaule. The sequence goes on along the minus strand of JAJOOR010010630.1, from coordinate 454 downwards.
TGACGACATGATGCATATATTGGTAAGCCTTGTTATTAAATCTCTTGGAAAATGGTGCTATGAGCGTTCTTGACATTTGAATCTTTAAATATCAAACTTGATACTCTTTATATATTGTTTACTTGATTTATTTGTTATGTTTCAATTGTGCTGCCTATGACTTGAGAAAGGTAGCTTGGTGAATCTGAGGCCTCCGAACCTATAGTTTTTACACCACTAAGCTATATGCTTAGCGATAGTTGTTTCTATCGTAGGGAATGATCAAGAGGAGGCATGAAGCTGGCCATTGGAGATGGAGATTTTGAGAGCCATAATGTCACGACCCGAGAGCATCCCCAAGTCGTAACATGCGTATTCGACCTCTCGGAGGTCTCATACAAGCCCTTAGCATTCATCACATTAGATATGTAAAATAGTGCGGAATTAAAAACTCTTTAAATAAAATCCCATAAGA
>JAJOOR010010629.1:0-21098 GCA_036250505.1 Solanum acaule | reverse complement strand
AAAAGAGCAACTCTATAAATTCAATCTTGCATGCCCTGCATACTTCTACCCCCAATTGCCACCGTGCTACTGCTCACTTCAAATCAAAATTGTGTGTTTCTTAATATCTTATGGACACAAGGAATCGAACCTGGGCACTGTATAAGTTTCATGCATACCATTGTCATTGCACTATATATCTTCAGTTGTTGATTCTAAGAGTGTTCGAAATAGTATATTATACCAATATATATTCAACAAAGGGTCTTCAGTTCTGTCACGATTCAAAAATGGACGTGATGACACTTGTCTATTCCAATCAAGACATGCAAGTCAACCTTAACCTAATGAAAATGAAAGAAATGCGGAAATATAAAGCAAGAACAAGATAAAGCGGAAAACTTATTTTTTTCTATTAAAATCCCCAAAATTTGATTGTCACGTGAACAAGCCACTAAATATATAAGTGTGGAATTGAAATAATTACAAGTCTCGGTCTTTGTTTCTCAAATAGAACAAGGTATAAAGAAAAGGAAAAAGAGGAACCACCGAACTGACAAGAAGCTACCTCTCCTGATCATTAACAAGCCTCAAAATCAGAAGAAAAAGGAGATCACACGAATCCAGGCTTAGAACCTACACAAGTATAGAAGCAAGGATTAAGTACCAACAACACGGTATCCAGAAAGAAATCTAATAAACAAGACATCTAGCTAGAAATCTAATACCCCTTACACTCCAACCGAACCTCCTCAAACTACAACCTTCCCAGAAATCAGCCCAACCTAACAATACTACAATATACGGCTCACAAGGCCCAATATCCACTGTCAATAGTCAAAAATCAACAATCAAACAAATCAAGTAAGTCAATCGCAATGTCAAGTAGATCAGTCACACACAACAAAAACATCAATCACAATTAACAAGTAAGTCACACATAAGTATCAAATGCATCAAGTCACAATAATCAATCCCTCGCCAGAACCATTTTCCAACAACTTTATATCAAATCACTAGTCGGAACTATTTCCCATCGGCTTTATATCAATTCACTATCTGGAACCATTTCTCATCGGTTTTATATCACTAGCCGGAACAATTTTCCATCGATTTTATTTCACTAGCCGGAACCATTTTCCGTCGGCTTTATAACACTCACCGACAATGACCTTAGCATCATAAACACTTGTCGGAAAAGATCTTGACATCATCACCATCATAAGTCTCATTACGGTGTTCAACAATCAATACACACAAGCAATATCACAGCACATGGAAGAGACAACATTCATGCGATTCAAGTCCACATTCATGTTATCAAGCATTTCATCAATCAATCAATAAGAATCACAACAAGGCAATACACATTATAATGTTCATCACATAGCCTTTTTATTTCAACCCATTTTTATTCATTAAGATTTAACAAGTGGACAATTAACTCATCTCGTCCCCATTACTCCTAACTCACAAACAACAAAGGAAATACACGGATTCTACTAGAATTTAAGGTTTAGGAGATCACTTGCCTTAAATCAATCAATAATCACTCAAAGAGTTGAACTTTACCCTTCCGAATCACTTCCAAATCCACACAATCTATATCAATCAAGTATTCATAATCACATTCTTGAAACAATATACATACATCAATTTCTTTGAAAAATGGGTCAATCAACTCAAAACTCAATTCCGAAAATAAGGTTTGAAACTGAAATTTAATACTTGAAAATGTTATTCAAGGCATTAGGAACTCATTGGTGAAAATCTTTTCGAAAAAGGACTTAAAATCAATTCACAATCTCCAATTTAGTTAAGAACTCGAGTACTTGAAAAACCTTGTCATTTACCAATCAAAATCCCAAATTTTGATGTTAGAATTCATAAATAATCAAAGGGAAATGAAGTTTGAAAGTTAAGAATCATTACCAAACTGATTTGGCACAAGAAATCCTTTCAAAAACACCACCAAAGGTTTCCCAAACTCAAAAATAGAAGAATGAGGCTTAAACCCCAAAAATGACAGGTCAAACCCCTCTCAAATGTCACAAAAGCGACTAGGGGTTCGCTTAAGCGACAGGACCTCCGCAAAAGTGAGGCATGCAGCACCAGAAAACATTGTCAAGACCAAAACATCAAATCAACCATCGAAATTCATTTAGAATCCTGTGCACACAAACAACATGCAAAATAATTATACTCGACATTCTGCACTCAATGGGACCATCAAAACAAGAATCTGAGGTCTTCTTTATACAACATCCGTGTAAACCACAAGAAAACTAACTCAACGCCTAAAATGGTTAAAAAAAGATCGGGAGCTCTCAAATATCAACCAAGACCTCACCTAGGCTTAAAATCATCCCTTGAATCCAACGGAAGTACTCTCAAAATTCCGCTCCGAGCCGAACCCTGTCCAAGGTCAACCCAAAGGCTAAATTTCCATAATTTCACAACTTAGGACCTCAAATCCTTAGAACAATTTGGTATCTAAAATCGACAATTCTCACTGATCAGATTTCACAATTTAGGACTGATGGAATCGATGGAATTCCATTTCGACACTCGAAACTCCAAAAAACATCGAAAACCACTTTATTAACCACTTTAGCCTTTCAAACTCAAAACTTACAAAATTCTCAGCTTTGAACACAAAGTTTGAAACTAACTTCCAAAACTCAAACATAAAAGACTTAGGGTCGATATTGGGAGGGGCAAAATGGTCCATTCAAGAAATTTTCCAAAACTGACCGACTGGATCATTACAAGCTCCTTAGCTCTCTAGTCCTACCTTTTTTCCATTTTATGTGGCAGTATTTGACTTGGCATGGTATTTAAGAAAAAAGAAAGAATTTGAAACTTGTGATCTAAAACAATCATTAAATATATATTTGTGTCGTTGTAAAACATTATATTAAGAGTAAAAGGGGATTTAAAAATTATATTAATTTTAAATATAGAGTATAGTGACATTTTTTTCAACGAACTAAAAAGAAAAAAGTATCACATACAATAATACGGATGAACTATATATTGACACTACTTAAAATTCTTACAAGATTCGTGCAATTTACCATTGTTTTAGGTCAATTTTACATAATGGTGCTAAAATACTTATAAAATATTTGTGTGTATAACTTACACTACCCTATACCCTCCCAAATTTCATTGAGAAAATAATTTTAACTTATATAGGTTATTTTTACAATATTAATAGGTGTCTACTTTATTTTCTCTGTTAATAAATTAAGCTTCTTGTAGATAAATACCCATTGCTATTGATCACTTTAATCTCATCATTCAAATAGGTTTTGCACTATTGTGTGTAATTTATAATTACCTAATATTTATCAATTTAAATTGTGTAGCATGGAACGAGGATACATATACATCTGAAATCTATTCAGAAGGAACAATCAATCTTGCTAATCCATTTGATTTTGGAGGTGGCATTAGTAATCCAAATGGAGCAATGGATCCTGGCTTAATATATGATATGGATAAAAATGATTATTTGAATTATCTTTGCACCTTGGGTTATAAAAATGATATGGTTCAAAATGCAACTTCATATTTTTTCAATACGAAAAATTCGACTATATGTCCTAATGAAGTACCTTCTAGGTTGGATTTGAATCTTCCTTCAATATCGATTCCAAATCTTAAGAATTCGATTATTGTTAGGAGAACTGCTACAAATGTTGGAGATGTCAACTCGATATATAAGTTGGTGGTTAAACCTCCAAAAAATACCGCGATTAAAGTAAATCCAAATGTGTTGAAGTTCAATTCCAACACAAAGAAGATTTCCTTTGAGGTTGAAATAATATCAACTTACCAAAGAAAGAGTAATTTTAATTTTGGAAGTTTGGCATGGAGTGATGGCAAGCATTTGGTTAGAATTCCTATTGCTGTGAGAAAATAAATAGATGTAAAAAATTCCATTTTGATGTTTTCTTCTTACTTCAATATTTATTTAATATGTTTTTTGTTTGTTTGTTTGAGTTTATGATTCAACATATATTGTTCATGTTGCCTTTTCAAGAAGATTTAATACTTTGGACATCATTCATGCGGATATAAAATTTGGAAATATTTCATATATTTGTAAAGTTCTAATTTTATTTAATATAAGTCATGTTTAAATATAAAACTATTTAAAGACATTGAATATTTCCTCAACTATTAATGCAATTACTGGTTCTAGTTAAGAATAAGAGCCAAAATCAAACTTATTTGTAATTAAAAAAGATCATATACAGATCAAAATGATTACAACAAAAGCGACATTTAGTAGTAATAACAGATTTCTTGTTTAGCATTGTTGCAAAAATATTTAGCGGTAATTGAGTTGATGTTATTGCATTCAAAGTCGTTTAAGTCTTTAACGGCATTTACATAAACTAGTATTGGTTATAAATACTCATATTTGTTATTGTTGCTAAAATTAAATATACAACAGTTACATTATTACCGTTAAATAATTACCGCAACAATTTGGAACCCTATAGAAAAAGAATGGTCCCAAAAATAAAAATAACCGAAAGTTGGTTATAATAAACAATTATCAGGCAAAATGACTCCTCCAGTATTTCCTCTAATTTTCTTGCAAATAGATTGAGCTTTTTTGTTATTCAAATAAGTAAGTTTTATGTCTTGTAATTTGATTCCACTACATGGATTGCTTGGACTGCTTTCAAAATTCATTGCTACTTGTGTTTTTGATGTTCCAAATATATTTTGGTACGTCACTTGAATGATCTTTATGCCAGAAGCCTGTCAATTCATGAGCAATTCAATACCAATTAGAATCGTAACTTAACTAATTATGTTATTGTTTAACTATAATATTTAATTATTTATTACTGATTTCTATTTTTTTAGATGACAGGATAGAATAGAAGGTTAGTAGGTCCGGTAAAATATGCTTGTTGGTAGTTTGATGCACCATATGTGTTTCTCCTTTAATATCAGTATTCAGTAATAATAGCATTTGTAACGACCTATTCTAGTCGTTATGCAAACGCCAATGGGGAAGGAATTTGGGCCAGAAAACTTAGGAGTAGTAACTTGGAAATTTCTAGCCTAGGCCAGACTTGGACGAAATCTGAGTCAGGTGGGGTCTAGGGAAATTTGGTAATGAATGGAGGATCCAATTGTGAATTTGATCACAAGAGTGGATAGCCAAGACGTTAAGGAGTCTGCACGACTTTACGGAATCGAATTCGGGCGAGTAAAACTCCCGAAACTGATCTTGGCGTGAAAGGGTAGTTTTAGAACGTCCCGGTTTGAAGGTGTGTTGTGAAATGGGAGCTTGGAACTCAAATTCCGAGCTTCTGTCTCCGTGCAAGCCGCTGGGGCGGGATAGGGTCTGTCGTGGCGGGCCAGTCATGAATTAAGACGGAGAAAAACCCCAACTTTATTATTTTCTGTAAAACTTCATTCTTAAGAGCTAAGGGATGACCTAGGTGATTCTTGACAGTTTTCCACGATTTCTAGTGCTAAAGGTAAGGAAATTACTCCCCTAATCCATATTTCAATTCCTAAAACTTAAGAATTTTTGGTAATTATCGGTGGGGGAGGGTTTTGGCCTGAATTTGATGGTGGGAAAAGCCCTAGCTAGTTGAGTATTAGGATCTTGGGTTTGGCCTTGGATTTATAGTTTGATCATTATCCAGGTATATTAGGCCTTGTTTATTGATCCTTGCGTTAATTACTTGTTTATAGGCCAAGAACAAGTTGACAGACTTCGGAAAGGAAAGGCTCAAGTGTCTAAGGAGTATTCAGGCTTGGTTTCGAGGTAGGTGATGGTTTGATTTCCTATTGTGTGATATATGCCGGTTAATTGCTTCATTGTATGCGTGCATGTATGTGAATAGGGAAATGTGAATCAAATCTAATGAAATGATTATGTGTGAACAATACATGCCATCAACATGTTACTTGATTGTATGACTATGAGTACTGTTCATTATGGGTGTGATTATGATTGTGGTTGTGCTGACTGGATCGGGTGTCACGTTCCGACACATATATCTAATCGGGTAAACATACACGTTCCGACACATATATTGGATCGGGTGTCACGTCCTGACACATGTATATTGGATTAGGTGTCATGTTCCGACACACTAACAATTTGGGTGTGGGTTCCATGAGAGGACAACTTTTGATTATTACGTTCATGTTTTACTGTTATTGATATTGGGTAATTGTATGTTGCTCCTAAAATGATAATTGAACTGTGTATTATGTATATGTGTGCTTACTATATTGTAATTTCTTGTATATATTGTGCTTACGGGAGTAGCCGCGTGATCCTACCAGTACACCGTGGTTTTGTGTACTGATAATGCACTTGCTCTTTCTTTGCTGAGTACAGGGCATTTTTCAGGCGGCTATTGACAGACCTTAGTTAGGAGATTATTGACTGCGACTGGATTCAAGGGTGAGCCGGTTCTTTCATGCTACTATGGATCCTTCACTTTTTTTGTTCTTTCTTTTCAGACTTAGATTACATGTTTAGACTTTTACTTATGTTTAGTTTTCGGAGTGGCACCCATCTTTCTTAGACTTGTTGATTGGTAGAGTTTTGGAACAATGACTTTCAGTTCCAGGGATTGAATTTTTGCAATAGTTGTTTTGTTAAACCCTCAGAGTTTATGGGAACTCCGTATTTTATTTAGACATTTAAACTTGTTTATGTATCTTTAAATTCTTAGTTTTCTGTTCATTGCTTTGTTGGGTTGTAGTAATGGTTTTGCCACCGGAGGGTTTGTGTGGGTGTCAATCGTGATGGTCTGGGTCATGACAAAGTTGGTACCAGATCCCTAGGTTTGAGGATCTCATTGTATCAAAATGAGTCTAGTAGAGTCTTACGGAATGGTGCGGAGACGTTAGTATTTTTCTTCAAGATGCTACCGGACTTTAGGAAATCTCTCTATTTTCTTCTCCTTTCGTGATATGACTTGATTCCAATTGGTATCTGGTGACCCAAATTGGTATTTAATCTCCTTCACTCTTCTGTTTGCAGATGGTTAATACGCAATACAACGGCGTCAAGCCCGTAGCCCCATCAATGATTCAGTAGGGGAGTCCACAGCCAGAGGCTATGGTCGAGGCAGGGGTAGGGGAGAGGTCGAGGAAGAATGGCACCCGCTAGGGGTGGAGTCCCAGCTGAGAATGTTCCTAGGGAAGAGGCCCCTCTTTCACCCCAAGAAGAGTTAAAAGAGAATGTGGAAATCGAAGATGAGGAGGATGTTGGACCAAATGAGGTTGCACAGGTTGGGATTACCAGCATTCCTCCCTTAGACCCAGTGTTAACTCACCAGATCATGGCCTTTTTGAAGGGGTTGGTCGTCCCCGGAGTCCTTCCCACAGTGCAAGCGGCTCAACCACCCAGTGTTAGCTCAGCAGATCATGACCTTTTTGAAGGGGTTGGTCGATCCCGAAGTCTTTCCCACAGTGCAAGAGGCTCAACCACCAGCCAACCACCCCATTTTTGTTATTGTTCCCAAGGTGGATGGAGCACCAGGCACTGATGCCTTGTTCCGTCCCCTATTGGGCCCTGTGATGACTGGTACTGAGCATGTGATGTTTACTAAGTTTCTAAAATTGAAGTATCCTGTGTTCCATGGTTCTGAGAGTAAGGATGACTATGAGTTCATTTTGGATTGTTATGAGAGGCTTCACATTTTGGTGGAGGGCCTATGTGGAATGCAGATTGCCAGTCTTGCCCCCACTCACTTGGACGCAGTTCCATGCTCTGTTCCTGGAGAAGTATATGCCTCGGACATTGAGGGACAGCAAGAAGGATGAGTTTATGGCTTTGGAGCAGGGTGGTATGATTGTAGTTGCCTATGAGGCGAAGTTTCATGCCTTATCCAGATAAGTTTCCCAGTTGGTAACTTCAGAGGAGGAGAGGATTCATCTATTCATCAAAGGATTGAATCCCGAGTTACAAGTATTGTCTGTTCACATGACCCCTGCTGGTAAAAGTTTTAATGAAGTGACAGACTTTGTGAAGAAAGTGGAAGGAGTTCGACGTGATGGGCAGGCAAAGGCTTTGGCTAAAAAGCCCAAGAGCACAGGTTACTTTCATGGTTCCTACTCCAGAGGTTCAGATAGGCCGACACTTACAGCCCAGCCAATTCAGTTAGCCATGCCCGTTTCTACAGTTGGTTACTCGAGAACACCACAGTAGAATTCCATTCGGAATAGTCACGGATCTGGACCTGCATCGGGCAGCAGGTTGTCTTTTGCCTGTAGTTGTTACAAGTGGATAACTTGGGCACATGAGGAGAGATTGTCCTCATCCACGTATGTTTGACCCCGTGCAGCAGCAGACCAAAGCAGTGGTACCAGTGGGCAGCGGTAGAAATGGTAGAGGATGTCCACAAGGTGGGCGAGGAGGAAATCAGTGAGGTCGTGGAGGCCGGGGAAATTGTAATGCAGGTAGAGGAGCAGTGCAGCCAGGCAAGGAGGTTGCCCGTCGTAATGATAGGTCTCAGTGTTATGCCTTTATGGGCAAGACCGAGGCTGAGGTGTCTGATACAGCGATCACAGGTACTATTTTTGTCTGTGATCGTTTGACTACTTTTTTTTATCAGGGTTCTACTTATTCATATGTGTTAGTTCAGTTTGCCTTGGGATTTAATGCGATTTGTGATGTACTTGATACCCCTATCCATGTTTATACCCCAGTTGGAGAGTCTGTCATAGTCACCCATGTGTATCGTGCTTGTCCTATTTTGTTTATGGGTTTTCAGACTTGGGCTGACTAGGTTATTCTGGATATGACTGACTTTGATATAATTTTAGACATGACTTGGTTGTCCCCCTATTATGTTTTGTTTAATTGTAATGCTAAGTCTGTGACTATAGAGATCCCCGGGTAGGAAAAAATTAGAGTGGGAAGAGGTGTACAAGCCTAAGCCAGCTAAGGTCATATCTTTCATTCGGGCTAGGAAATTGATGGGGCAAGGGTGTTTGGCATATTTGGCTCATATTTGAGATGTTGAGGCTGAGTCTCCCTCTATTGAATCTATTCATGTAGTGTCTGAATTCAAGAAAGTGTTTCCTACCGATTTGTTTGGTATGCCTCCAGATAGGGATATAGATTTCTCCATTAACTTGGAATCGGGCTGTCACGCCCCGAGCCTACACCCAGGACGTGGCTGGCACTCGAGAACCATTGTTGTCCCCAAGCGAACCCTTGGCCAGGCTTACTTACTTAACGGAAGACTTAAACACAAGAAATAGACTGTCAAGGAACTTGTGACATAACTTAGAATGTCTTTAAATAAACATTCAAACTTAGCCAAAATGGCAACCTCAAGTCTCAAAAACATAAGCCAATAATAAAGTAGTGACAAATGAATTTAACTAACTGATTGTCTGTCTATGAAGCCTCTAAACAACTGAGATGGATGTCGGGACAGGCCCACGACATCCTAATAAACTAATAATAAAACTAAAAGCAATAAAAGGGACCCTCCGAAAGTAAGGAGGCTCACCACAAGACTATGAGTGTTCAAACTGGATCAACGAGACGCTGGATGCTAATCCTGGTTACCTGCGTCTGCATCATAATAAGATGTAAGCCAACTAGCATCAGTACATTAAATGTATGAGTATGCGAGTTGGAATGCTAAACACAACTTAAGCTTGAAAGAATTTGAAAGGAACACTTACCTTAGCTTTACTCAACTCTTGAATAACTTAACTCAATATAAATCAATAAAGCATATTTAATATATATAAAGCTTGCAAAAATAGTGGAAACAACTCAGTTCGTTAAAGAATATGCAATAACAAACTCAACTTTACTCATATAATAAAGTGATATAGTTTCTGTTTGAGATTCTATAACCGACAACCACTATTATGAGCCTAAGTGGTGATACAACGTCTTGCCCACGCTGCCAGAACTATCATATACTTTGTCGTAATATAGAACTACTTAACTTAGTGGATCCACTAGCTTATGCTAAAAGCATCTTAAGGAGTCATCTAAAAAGTATGATCATTTACTACCTATAATGGCTACATGGTTTATGGAGACGTGAGTTATCTGAACTCAAGCTCGTCCCTATATCGGTGCTCAATACTACTCCCAAAATATACTTTAGCTCATATGTTTGTAAAAACAAAACTCCTTCTTTGGTTTGAGATAATTACTCAAAAACTTAGCTTAAAAGCTCTCTTGGAAATCTCAGTTTCCTTTCTTGCTCAAATGTGAAAACATTTTAACTCTTTGGGAATACTTAGTTCTCATATAATCTTTGAAGAATGAACTTTACTCTTACTCTTTACTGAAAACTTAGTTCAAAGGCTCTTTTGGAAATTTCAGTTTCCTTTCTTGTTTAAATGTGAAAACATATACTCTTTGGGAATACATAGTCCCGATATACTCTTTTGAAGAAATGCACTTCAAACTTTACTCTTTACTCAACTCAAAACTCAAGTCATAAAACAAAGTTAAAACATTTGTAAAAGACTTTTGGAAAACTTTATGAACTTCTCTTAACTTGACTCTTGACTTCTCTTGACTTGACTCTTAACTTTCCTTGAATTGAATTATGGATTCAAGGATCGTGATTTGTGATAGGAAAGATCTCATGAAGTTTATGAATGATTTTAGATAGCTAAACACGAGAAATGATCAAGAAATCACTACCTGGAAACTAGTCTGCGACGCGGAGGTGTATTTAAATTTTGGTCGCAAAAATACTTTTTGAGGCAGAATGATCAGTGACCACTCTGCGACGCGAGGAGACTTTTTGTGAAATTTTGGGACAAGTCCGCGACGCGGCCCAACTACCTAGATTCGCCCGACTTTTCCATCTTTCGTTTTCCAGTCCCAATTTACCTAAACTCAACTATTCTTCTCAACTCTTCTTTAGATTCAGATACCCAGCATATATACCCATGAACCTAACTCAAAACAACTCTAAAACTAGACGTAAAGACCTCAGAAACTTCTCAATTCAGCCATTTCAAGAACGGAAAACAAATTCAAGAAAACCATTCAAGAATCATCAACTTTCTAGAACAAACTTCGCTGAAATAAACATGCTTGGCATGTGGGTGCACGAACCCAACACTATGAAAGACTCACATACCTCGTAGGGATCAAGCCTTGTCGAAATCCACAAGTTAAACCTTCAAGAACGACGAACTTTGCTCTTTCTCCTCTTACGTTCTTTCTCCAAAAACCCTAGCATAAATCTCCAATTGCCTAAACTGAACCAATTCAGCTTTTACCCTTAATTAATTCACCAAAAACGAATTCAAATAATAGGGTATGGAAGAGACCAAAACACCCTTTAAAAATCCGGATTGGACATTTCCTTATTTGAACAGCCCAACTTCCAAAGAGAATATCTCAATCATACGAACTCGGAATCACGCAAACTTGGTGGCGTTGGAAAGATTATTCCAAGAGCTTTCCAACCATTCCTGTAAGTACACCTAAATCATCATGAGCTAGGAGTTATGTCCATTTGAAGTTGACCAAAAAACTCAAACTTAACTTAACCAATTTTTTCCAGATTTTTATTATTTCCAAAAAAATCACTCTTTCTAATTCTAGCTCTTTCTAGTTCTTTCAATTTGTGAGATGTTACACGGGCACTCTCCCCATCTCCATTAATTTTTATTGCATGGCTCCGACAACATTAAAAGGGCTTAAATCTCAAATCCAGGAGCTTCTTGATAAAAGTTTCATTTTTCCTAGTGCTTCCCCGTGGGGCGCTCCCGTCTTGTTTGTTAAGAAGAAGGATGGTAGTATGAGGATGTGCATAGACTATCGGTAGTTAAATAGGGTCACTATTCGAAATAAGTATTTGTTGCCTCGGATAGATGATCTCTTTGACCAGTTGTAGGATGCATCAATTTTCTCTAAGGTTGACCTAAGATCTCTGTAACACCCCAGAAAATTTTCGAACTGAGACTCGAACCATCCCTCGTTGTGAGTAGGATTTTACCGAGGAAATTAAATTTCTTGAGTGTTAAGGTCACTAAATGTAGCACCTTGAGTTTCAAGAAGAATTAAATTGGAAATCGCAAAATCTGAAATTTTGCAAGTTATGCTTAAGTATGAGTTTTGGGTCGACTTCAAACGACTATAACTCCTAACTCAGGATGATTTAGCTGTGCTACCCAATACCGTAGTGAATATCTTTGAACTATCTTTCCAACTCCGCTGAGTTTACTAAGTTTCGAGGTCGGATGAGTGAGATATGGCCTTTTGAAGTTAGGTTGTCCAGTTAAGGGAAGTTAGCCGGATTTTAGAAGGGTATTTTGGTCTTTTCCTTACCCAATCAGATCCAATTCGTTTTTAGTAATATTTTAGGGGTATAATATGATTAGGTTCAGTTTTATAATCCTAGTTTACACCTAGGGTTTTAGTTGAGAGTTCAAGAAGAGAAACGAAGAAGAGAAAAGAGGAGAGGATCGTCGAGATTCTTGCGTGTTGTTGCATATTTTCGCAATGGGTTTGATCCCTAAAAGGTATGTAAGATTCCATAGTGTTGGGTTTGTTCACCCACATGCTAAACATGTTATTTTCAGCGCAAATTTCATTCTTGAAGTTGAAAGATTAGAGTTCTTGATAGGTGTTCTTGAAGTTCATTCTAAATCTTGTAGTGTTGGGTTTTGGATAATTTCTTGAGATCAAAGTGAGTTTTTTAAGGGATGTATTGAGTAGATTAGAGTGTACTTATGTTAAATAATAGATTCTAAGTGATTGGGGAAGAAACCATTCGATTCTAGGCAAGCTAGGGTGAGAAAACGAGCAAAGAAGTTCGTCAGATTTTCTGGGTTGGGGGCCTGGCGCGATGCGCCTGCCAGAGTGCCCCAAACCCTCCTCTGAATGTTAGGGGCTGGCGCAATGCACCACCCATAGCCCCAGGTTCTCCTGCCCCTCCAGTTGTCGTCGGTTGCCCCGTTTGAGTTCGTTTAAAGTGCACATTCTCTCCTTTTCAATTCTAACTACTCTAAGCTACTTCTAAAAACCTAAAATCGTTCCTAACATGATCATAACCTTAAATCCATAATTCAAATTCAAGTTAGAGTTAAAGAGTTAAGTTTTGAGCATTCATTCGAACATTCTAAGAAAGTCCATTTGAGCCCTTTTGAGGAGTCTTCTACAACTTCTAGTAACTTGTTTCAAGACTCAACTAAGTGAGAATGAGAGTGAGGATAATGTATTCATGAGTCTACACTATCACCTAGATTCTTCATATCATGAAATATAACTCTTGAATTCATAATTCACATTCAAGAGAGAGTTAAGAGTAGAGTTCAAGAAACCCTTTGAGTTCAATTGTGAATCCTCTGAGATCAACTATTGACTTGAACTAAGTTATGAGGAAGTAAGTAAGAGAATGAGAATAATAGTATACATGAGTTCCATAATGTTATGTAGACCTACGAGTCAAGTCGTTCATGCCCATAAATTCTGCATGAACTCCATAAGTTGAGTATCTACTTGAGGAGTAATATATCCAAGTTCTAAGTCTTGAGTATTGAGTTCCTAATCCCCTTGGAGATTATAGTTATATTCATGGCACTATTACATCTTACCCATGAAGTCCTTGATTTGAATGATTCATGCCCATAATTTCGCATGAACCCTATAAGTCGAACAGTCTTGAGATGAGAAGTATCTTTGAGTCCTGGAGTTGAGTAGTTCATGCTCATAAATTCCACATGAACCCTCTGAGTTGAGCATTTTTTAAATGAGTAGTATTAGTGAAGTTCTTGAATTCCAAGTATTGAGATCTATCTATGGTTATTGAAAACCTTGCATCGAGTCGTTCACGTTCATAATTCGGCATGAACCATATTTTAAGAAGTCTTTTACAAATGTTTTAACTTTGTTTTAAGACTTAAGTTTTGAGTTCAGTAAAGAGTAAAGTTCAAGTTCATTTCTTCAAAAGTATATGGGGACTATGTATTCCTAAAAAGAGTTTAGAATGTTTTCACATTTAAATAAGAACAGAAAACTGAGATTTTCAAAAGAGCCTTTGAGCTAGTGTTTCAATAAAGAGCCTTTGAGCTAGTTTTTTTAGTAAAGAGCATTTGGGCTAGTTTTCAGTTAAAGAGTAAATGCTTTCACAATAAAGCAAGAGAGGAAACTTTGATTTCCAAGATAACCTTTGAGCTAAGTTTTTGAGCACTAATATCAAATCACAGAAAGAAATATGTTTTTAAAACATAAAGAGCTAGTATATTTTTGGAGTAGTATTGAGCACCGATATGGGGGAGAGTTCAGATAACTCACAGCCCCCATAAACCATGTAGCCATAATGGGTAGAAAAGGGTCATACTTTTTAGTTGAACCCTTTTCACATAGACTAGTGGATCTATTAGTAGTTCAGGTCCTATACCTTTGGCCGGGTATAGGATGTGAGCCAGTGAGGTAGATCGTTGTATCATCACTATAGCTCTTATGTGATGGTTGTCGGTTAGAGAAACTCCCACAGAAGTTATTGTATTCTTATATACACAGTTAATTGTATTTTTACATACATTTCAGAGTTATGTTGTATCCTTGCATACACACAGAGTTGACAAAATGTTTTTAAACAGTTTGTTTCTTTATATTGCACTTGTTTTAAATTGCTTTATATTGAAATGAGTTCAGTCATATTGTGTTGAGTATCCAGAGTTGAGTACCCAGAGTCGAATATCATATCTTATCCTTGAGTATCTTATCCTTGAGTACTTCTGAGTTGAGTAAGTTTGAGTAGTTTTGAATATCCTTGAGTATTCCTTCAGTTGAGTAAGTTTGAGAAGAGGTAAGTATATTTATTTTTTATCAAGTTTTAAGCTTATGTTTATGTTTTACAATTCCCCTTACATGCTCGTACATTCCACGTACTGAGCCATTTGGCCTGCATCTTCTCATGATGCAGACACATGTATTCAGGATCATCAACAGGAGCTTCGTTGATACATCCGAGAGTTCGGGTTAGCTATGGTGAGCCTCCTTATTATCCGGAGGATTTCATTTACCTTTCAGTTATATCAGTTGTTAGGATGTCGTGGGTCTTGTCCCGGCTTCCATCTTTATCAGTTAAAGGCTTCATAGATAGTCAGTATAGTTGGGAAGTCTATATTATTCATTTATTTTATTAAATGTTTTAAAAGACTTAAGTTGCCTTTTTTTGGCGAGTTGCATATACTTTATTATACAGAGTTTTCTTTGGACTTAAAGATTGTATTTAAGTTTTATGAACTTTTATTTTAGTTTTTAAGCTTTGTATGCTTGAATCAGTTTTTTGCTTGTAGTCAGCCAGGATGAGGGTTCACTTGGGGACCAGCAATAGTCTTCGAGTGTCGGCCATGTCCAGGGTGTAGGCTCAGTTCGTGATAGTCTGGTTACCATCAGTTAAAGATTAGGCCTAAGGATGTACCCAAAACAACATTCAGGACCCGCTATGGACACTATGAGTTCTTAGTGATGTCGTTTGGGTTGACCAATGACCCCGCAGCCTTTGCGAGTTTGATTAACAGTGTGTTCAAACCATTCCTGGATTCTTTTGCTATCATCTTTATTGATGACATCTTGGTTTATTCGAAGAGTAAGGAAGAGCATGTCGACCATCTTCGTATCGTTTTGGGTGTCCTTGGAATACAGAAGTTGTATGCAAAATTTTCCAAGTGTGGGTTCTGGTTGACTTAAGTTGCCTTTATAGGGCATGTGGTTTCAAATGAAAGGGTAATGGTAGATCCCCAAAAGATCAAAGCAGTCGAGAATTGGGTCCGGCCTAGCTCTGTGACTAAATTTAGAAGTTTTATGGGGCTCGCAAGCTACTATCGTCGGTTTGTGAAAAATACTACTTCTATCACCACACATTTGACAAGGCTGACTAAAAGGAGGTGCCTTTCGAGTGGACTGGTAAATGTGAAGAGAGCTTCCAGAAACTTAAGACTCTTCTGACCACAACACATATTCTGACACTGTCGATGGAAGGTAAAGATTTCTTAGTTTATTGTGATGCTTCACATTTGGGCTTGGGTGTTGTGTTGATACATGAAACAAATTTCATAGCTTATGCATCGCAACAACTGAAGGTGCATGAGATAAATTACCCGACACATGACCTGGAGTTGGCAGCGGTAGTGTTTGATCTCAAGATCTGGCGGCATTACCTTCATGGTGTCAAGTATGAGGTGTTTACTAATCACCGTAGTCTACATCAGGTATTCACTCAAAAGGACCTGAATTTGAGGCAGAGAATGTGGATGGACTTACTCAAGGATTATGATGTTACCATCCAGTATCATCCGGGTAAGGCGAATGTGGTGGCGGACGCACTAAGACGAAAGACGGTAAGTATAGGTAGTTTATCTTACTTAGATGTGCCAAAGCGACCTTGGGCCAAGGAGATTCAGACTTTGGATTCTAAGTTCATGCAGCTGGGTATCTCAGAGAAAGGTGGGGTGTTAGCTAGCATTAAGATTAGGCCCACTTTCATTGAGGAGATCAACACTAAGCAGTTTGAGGATAAGAGTTTGAATGAGCTCAGAAAGAAAACAATGTCTAGTAAGGCATAAGATGTTGTTCTTGATGCGGGAGGTATGCTCAATTTTAAGGGAAGAATTTGTGTCCCCGAGTGGATGACTTGATCAGAAGATGTTGTCAGAATCCTATGGTTTGTGGTATTCCATTCATTCGGGCGTGACCAAGATGTACCGAGATTTGAAACAACTTTATTGGTGGTCTAGCATGAAGAAAGACATAGCGGAGTTTGTGGCTAAGTGCCAAAACTGTCAACAAGTAAAGTAAGAGCACCAAAGGCCTGCAGGTTTGCTTCAGCGAATGCCAATCCCGGAATAGAAGTGGGAAATGATAGCTATGGATTTCGTTGTTGGTCTTCCCAAGACCTTGGAAAAGTTTGACTCCATTTGGGTGGTGATTGACAGACTGACTAAGTCTGCCCACTTCATTCCAGTCAGAGTAGACAATAATGCTCAGCAGTTGGCTAAGGTTTATGTGAAAGAGATAGTGAGGCTGCATGGGGTGCCCCTTTCCATCATCTCGGATCGTGGTATGCAGTTCACATCCAAGTTTTGGGGTAAATTGCATGAAGAGTTAGGCACTCAACTCACTTTTAGCACAGCTTTCCATCCACAGACGGACGGGCAGTTAGAGAGAGTTATTCAAGTGTTAGAGGACATGTTAAGGGCATGTGTGATTGACTTTGGAGGGCATTGGGATAAGTTCATATCGTTGTGTGAGTTCTCCTATAATAACAGTTATCACTCCAGCATTGACATGGCACTGTTCGAGGCATTTTATGGGAGGAGATGTAGATCACCCATAGAGTGGTTTGAGGCTGGAGATGTGAAACCTTTGGGGGTTGATTTAGTGAAAGATGCTCAAGATAAGGTGAGAAGTATCCAAGCTAAGCTTCTAGCAGCCCAAAGTCGACAGAATAAGTATGCAGACCATAAGGTAAGGGATATGACATTTTCAGCTGGTGAGCAAGTTCTTCTAAAGGTATTACCCATGAAAGAGGTGATGAGGTTCGGCAAGAAGGGTAAGCATAGTTTTCGATACATTGGGTCGTTTGAGATTCTTGACTGTGTAGGGCCAGTTCCTTTTAGGTTGGCTTTACCGCCTAGCCTATCTGAAGTCCATCCAGTGTTTCATGTGTCCATGTTGAAGAAGTATCATGGGGATGGAAACTACATCATAAAATGGGACTTAGTTTTGTTAGACAAAGACCTTCAATATAAGGAGGAATAGGTTGCAATTCTTGATCGTGATGTCTGAAAGCTGAGGACCAAGGAGATAGAGTCCGTGAAAGTTCAATGGAAGCATCATCCGGTAGTTGAGGAAGCTACTTGGAAACTGAGAAGGACATGCGAGATAAATATCCCAAGTTATTCGATGATTCAAGTACTACTTTACTATTATCTTAGCCCATTTTTCCTAGTTTGTCACTCAGGAACGGGTGATGGGTAAATTGGTATCTATTGTAACAACCTGTCCCGTGGTTATGGAAAAGCCAATGGAAAAGGAATTTGGGCCAGAAAACTTCTGAGTAGTAACTTGGAAATTTCTCACCTAGGCCAGACTTAGGCGAAATCTAGAGTAAGGTGAGGTCTAGGTTAATTTTGTAATGAATGGGAGATCTAAATGTGAATTTGACCACATAAGTGGATATCCAAGACGTTAAGGAGTATGTACGACTTTACAGAATCGAATTCAGGCAAGTAGAACTTTCGAAACTGATCTTAGCGTGAAAGTGTAGTTTTAGAACGTCCCGATTTGAAGGTGTGTTGTGAAATGGGAGCTTGGAACTCAAATTCTGAGCTTCTGTCTCAATTCAAGCCGTTGAAGCGAGACTAATGCAGCCAGGGTGGGGCCACTATGGTGGGATGGGGTCCGCGTGGCGGGCCAAACGCGAATTAAGAAGGGAAAAAACCCCAATTTCATTATTTTCTGCAAAACTTTGTTCTTAAGAGCAAAGGGATGACCCAGGGTGATTTTTGAAAGTTTTCCGCGATTTCTAGCACTAAAGGTAAAGAAATTACTCCCCTAATCCGTATTTCGATTCCTAGAACTTAGAATCTTGGGTAATTATCGTTTGGGGAGGGTTTTGGTCGAAAGTTTATGGTGGGAAAAGCCCTAGCTAGTTGAGTATTAGGATCTTGGGTTTGCCTTGGATTGATAGTTTGATTATTATCCGGGTAAATTAGGCCTTGTTTATTGATCCTTGCGTTAATTACTTGTTTATAGACCAAGAACAAGTTGAAAGACTTCGGAAAGGGAAGGCTCAAGTGTCTTAGGAGTATTCAGGTTTGGTTTCGAGGTGGGTGATGGTTTAATTTCCTGTTGTGTGATATATGTCAGTTAATTGCTTCATTATATGCGTGCATGTATGTTAATAGGGAAATGTGAATCAAATCTAATGAAATGATTATGTGTGAACAATACATGTCATGAACATGTTACTTGATTATATGACTATGAGTACTGTTCATTATGGGTGTGATTGTGACTGTGGTTGTACTGATTGGATGGGGTGTCACATTCCGACATATATATTGGATCAGGTGTCACGTTCCTACACATATATTGGACCAGCTGTCACATTCTGACACATGTTTCTGGATCGGGTGTCACGTTCCGACACGCTAACAGTTTGGGTGTGGGTTCCATGAGAGGAATAATTTTGATTATTACACCCATGTTTAACGCTTATTGATATTGGGTAATTGTATGTTGCTCCTAAAATGATCATTGAACTGTGTATTTTGTATATGTTTGCTTACTATGTTGTAATTGCTTGTATATATTGTGCTTACAGGAGTAGACACGTGATCCTACTAGTATACATTGGTTTTGTGTACTTTTTTTAAGGTAAATCTAGGTAAAGTTGATTTATTGAAACAAAATAGTGAAAACATTGGCTTGAGTCGAAAAGTGACTCAAGCCCAGATCAAAAACAAGAAACAAACAGTATAAGGGTTGTCGAAATTGCATCATTCCATAGCATCGAAGGTCTTCCATTGGAGCTCTAAAATGTGTCACTCTTTGAAGCAAGCATGGCAGAACTGCATTGAACTTGAGTGGTATATATTTGGGTGTTCAAAGATCTCATGAGCACCATGAATCCAAACTCGCTGAAGACTTCTTCAGTTCAACACTGTTGTCATCTTCTTACTTCAAGGTAAGGACCAATCCCTCTATTGATATCTGAGTCAACCTTAATCAGAAGAAATGCACTGATCCATCCTTAAATCGTGCAGGTTGAGCTCTGGGGAACTAATACCACTGCATCAAATTTAAGGTTGTCCCAGGTATTTTCCAATCTTGGTCGATAAGCGTTTGTAGTTCCATATATTTCACTTTCCTGAGATTGATCATCCATTTTCTGTCATGTAACCCTTCTGTGGATTAGTTGTTGTTCTGTTCATATGAATCGATTACCTTGATTCATGATTTATGTGTTGATATTTCTTTGTTCTGAGATTTGGTCTGCCTTGCTTGTCGTCTTGTAATATTGTTCTCGTTTGAATTGGTAACTCTTCATTCGAGGAAAATTGGATTTTTGTACCTGTAAAACCATACACACTGTTAGCTAAAAAATCTGTCAGTGTATTTCCATCCCTGAAGATGTGTGCAACCACCACCCCTTTCTCCTTTAATATCTCTTGAACATATCTAATATGCACTGAAATATTCCATGGAATTTCCCAATCGCCATCTAATATCCTTTTGATAATCAACGAATATGTTTCCATCACAAGAGGCAGTAGATTATTTTGTACACAGTGATTCAATCCATCCTTGAATCTTGTAACTTCAGTTTCTAAAGCATCACAAAACTCAATTCTTTCAGCTTCAGCAAAACAAAACTTCATTGGCTATCACTTACACAAAAAGCCTTTGAACTGCATTGACTATTGTATTTACTACAACCACCAGTGTTGCACTTATAACTTCCTGCAATAGGGCATATCCATCTAATAAATTTGCAAGAAATGATAGGGGTATATGATTCCAAGAATTGAACAATATGAGGTTAGGACTTGGGCACATTAATACGCCAGGGATATCTACAAACAGTCAGTAGATGAATGTTTCTATTTATCTCTCTTTCCACTGCATTTCTAGTCATTCTTCCTCCATACTTTATGATATTCCTTTTTTTCCAAATTTGTCATATGATGAATATAGGTTTCGTGTACTGATACTGCACTTGGTCTTTCTTTGTTGAGTACAAGGCATCTTCAGGCTGCTATTGACAGACCTCAGTTAGGAGATTATTGACCGCGACCGAATTCAAGGGTGAGCCAGTTCTTTCAGGCTGCCATGGATCCGTCACTTGTTTAGTTCTTTATTTTCGGACTTAAACTACATGTTTAGACTTTTACTTATGTCTAGTTTTCGGGGTTACACCACTCTTTCTTAGACTTGTTGATTGGTAGAGTTTTGGTACAATGACTTTCAGTTCTAGGGATTGAATTTCCACAATAGTTGTTTTGTTAAACCCTCAGAGTTTATGGGAACTCCGTATTTTATTTAGTCATTTAAACCTGCTTCTGTATCTTTAAATGCTTAGTTTTATGTTCATTGCTTAGTTGGGTTGTAG